>PVKZ01006865.1:0-29356 GCA_004027375.1 Macroglossus sobrinus | reverse complement strand
GGTTGGGAACTCACGACAAGCTCATTAAAAATTTAACTAATAGTACAAAGAAACATAGGGCAACTCTGGTATAAGTAGGTGCTCGGTGAATATTTGCCAAGGATGTTCACTACAGTGTTGTTTATAAACAGTAAAAAGCAGAAACGATTTAAGCTTTCGCCGATAGGACAGAGGTTAATGAACTAGGGTATATCACCACCAAGTGTTTTTCTTTTGCTGCAGAGATGGATGGACAGGTGGGTAAATACGAGTTCAGAGCAGAGAGAATGGAATAGGAGGGCATCCTAGAGGAGCCAGTGTGAGAAAAAATGCACACAATATGTATTCAGTAAATGTTTCCCATACAAACTCAGTTTCCCCCAGGGCACCTAGTCAAATCAACCCCTCCAGCCCGAAGACCCCAGGAATGTCCAGAGGACCCCGTGTGCCCGTGAACACATACCTTCTGCTCTTCACCGTCAGCGCCTTGATGTTCCTGCGTCCCTTCCTCCTCTGCAGGGCCTTGTCACGCACTGTCCCCTTGTGCTTGAAACCATCATTCCTCACTCCACCTTGGTAACTCTTAACCTTCACACTCAGTCATTCACTTTGGGGACCCAGGGGGCGCCAGATGGGCCTCGTTATAATCTCTCTCATAGACAGCCGGTGTTTTCCATCGAAGCACCTATCTTGGTGCATTAAGCCTTCTTTGATGTCATCATCTGATTGATGTCTGTCTAGACTCTAATCTCTATGAAGGCAGGACAGTGTCTGCTTTGCTTAGCACCGTATCTCCACAACCCATCCCAGTGTCTGAATGTGGCCAGCATTCAAATACCTGTAAATAGCTGTTGCATAAATAAAGACATACACCCCTCAGAAGAAAAAAGAAAAAAAACAGGAGATCTTGACCCTGATAAGCACTTAATAAAGGCCTATCGTTCAACTTGAATTTGACGGCTCAATCCCACGCACAGGGTCATTCTTAGAGAAGAGTTGGTGAGCAGCGCTCAGAGAGCCAGAGGTGGAGGTGCGGGAAGGAAGCGGCTGTAAGAAACCTGGGAAGAGCGTGGTCCAGCGGGATGGCGGGAGGCGGCCAGGAGCCAGCTTCTTCCTCCGCTCTTGGCTTTGGGCCGGCCCGGAACCCATGCATCCTGGCACCCAAAGTGCTGCCTGCTCTGAATATTAAACACCCTCTGTGCCCCCCTCCCAGAAAGAAAGGAGAAAACAGCTCTTTAACCCTCTTTGATGGAGCCCAGCCTGGTGAATCATGCTCCATCAGATCTACGAGGGCCTCCAAGTCCCCCAGAGGGCGGATGAATGCCTTACTCTTGGGGTCACAAACCTCTGAGCAAGACCCCAAGGCCCAGGGGACCGGGGTGGGGGAACCTGCCTGGCTCCCCAGTAGCCACTGCTCCTCCAGGAGGTGACTCACCTCTTCGTGGACCTAGACAACTCTGCTTGGCATCGGGAGCAGCTGATGAAGTCACAGGCTCCTGAAAACCAGCCTCCCAGCCGAGCGCAGGAGGAGGCAGCCCCAGGGAGTGCGGGGGGCGGGGGGGGGGGCTGGCCGGGGAATCGTGGTTCTGAATTTGAACAATTTTTCGAAACAAAATGAGTGAGCTCAAGCTCGCGGCGAGTAATTGAGAATGATGAGGCTGTTTTCATTCTGGTGCCTCATAAATAACTCCTGATTTAGAGTTTCCAGGGATTGGCTGGGCACTTCAGAAGACCTCCACGGGGAGGAAGTGAGCTCCCTCCATGCCCTGCCCACTCAGGTGAGGATTGAGGTCACCAGCTGGAGGGGCTCATCAGGGCTGGGGCCCGACCGGCTCCCTGGCAACCGACAGACTTACTGACTTACCGAATGAATGAAGAGCTAACCAGCCAACAAGCTAACGGAGAGACTGACAGACTGACAGACGGGTGAAATAGCCAAGTGATGGTTTAGCCAATGGAGTGGTTGATGCATCAGTAAACGGACTGAACGTCCAGTTGGTAGACAGATGGACACATGATTGGCCAACAGACCAACTGATTGATGAACTAATGGATCATTTTGTCAAGGAGATGGTGGATCATCAGGTTAACCTGTCTGCTTTGCCAAAAGCCAGGTAAACCAAGTGACTGACAGGCCGATGAACCAACCTACCCAAATCCTGACAGAAGAATGTGAAAGGGACAAGGGCATCCGACGGGTGAACCAGCTAAGCAACCACTGACCAACACAATTGTCAGAGAGCACTTGGCTGGCAGGACTACACACAATGGGGAGTGTTCCCCAAAGGAAGATCAGATGCGATAAATAAAGGGTAGCAGATGCAAAAGAGACAAAATACAGAAGTGTCCACTATATGGTGAGGAAGAAAGAGGGCTCTGGTGACCAGGAGGGAGGTGGCTCACCATCATACATGCCCAGAGCTGCATGAAGGGACTGAGAAAATCCAGTGTGGTTTTTGCTATTTCAGTCTTTTTGTGTGTTAGTTGAATCGAATTAGCAAATGAGAGAGTGAATTCAGCCATGGCCTCTCTTTAACATCTTTCTACTTTCCTCCTGTATCATCATAAACACAGCAGACCTATTTATTCCCCTAAGGTCATAGATATGGGGTCGTAAAATGCAGTCATGATGGTGTTCTGCGTGTAGGATTATGGATGATTATTTTTCCTTTCATTTTCTAATTCTATCCTGTAGTGGGGCTCTATGATTTTGCAATGGAAAAATCAGGTTTATAATTTAAGAAGGAAAAATAAAAACAAAGTTGGTCCCTTTCTCCCTTTTGCTCCATACCAAATAAACATTTCTTGATTTATGGATTCAAGGAGTCTTCAAGACTTTCCTCTGGCTACTTTTTTGATGTCGACATGGTTTATTGAATGCCCACTAGTCATTTCTCTCTTTTTCCTAGATTACTAGAACAGACATCACGGCTTCTCCCGTGATGTTCAAGTCTGTCCTTCACACAGATACTGAAAGAATTTCCATCACGTTTTTCCTTCTCCAGAATTTCCAGGGTCTTCTAGCCAGCCATTGGATTATAAATGTAAACTTTTTAAACTTGAAGAATCGATGGACTTTGAATACGTCATTCCCTCTCCTCGTGTACATCCACTCAAATCCACACAAATATGAACACACACACACACACACACGTGTGTGTGCACATACACAGACCCTGCCAAGCTCCACATTCTCACTTCTCATCACTCCCCAATTCATCGTCCCTGAATTCTAGACTTGGTTACACATCTCATAGCTTGCTCTCAACCTGGAGTAGAAATCTCACAAGTTGTGTCCATCACCCTGATAAATTCAACTACCAATCAATCAAAAAGTATTTACTAAACATTCCATAGTTGTGAAATCTGTAAGGAGAGAAGAGAGAAGAGATTTATTGAGCACTTACTGTTTATTATAAGCATCGAATGCACATAGGTGATGTGTTAGCATCTTCAGTGAAACATGGTATGACCCTCATGTTATAGATAGGAAAATTGAAACACAAAAAGGTCAGACATGTTTCTTTATCCAAGGTCACATCGCTAGGAAGCAACAGAGCTTTGATTGGACACCGAATGTGTCTCCCCCCAGCACTGTTACATGACCACGTGGCGGGAGAAGCCAGACAAAGTTTCTGACCGCTCACTCACGCGCTCACTCACGCTTTCTTTCATTTAGCAAACGTTTGCTGAGCGTCTAACTCCACACCAGGACGATACCATGTGTGGGACACGATGGTGATCCCGACAGTCATGATGATGTGCACCTTCTTGGAACTTACTGTTTGGTGATGGAGAGAGGCCAAGAAAAGTACATGTACACGTTATTATATATATTAAATATATATATTGGTGGATATATAGGTATATGTATATTTGATATATACCAATATATAAATATACACATACTTAAAAGTAATTGGTATATATTTATGTATCTATAATTGCTAATCTATAAAATAAATTTTGAAATGTGTGTGTGTGTGTATATGTGTGTGTATGTATATGTGTGTGTGTATGTGTGTGTATGTATATGTGTGTGTGTGTGTATGTGTGTGTATGTATATGTGTGTGTGTGTGTGTGTGTGTGTGTGTGTGTGTACACACACTAATATTCAGTGAGGAAAGAATTAAGAGACTGGTGAGGGCAAGATAGAGGATAACATTTCATTCTCTAACGTCTACCGTATCTATTTCTTTACAGTTGACAAATCCCCTTATGGTTTGTATCTGGAGACGATTCTTAAGGGACGAGGTTCTACAGATGAATTCGATGGCAGTTCAATTACGCGTACAGATGACTGGGATCTAGTCCAGGGAGGCGACGTGTGTTTTGGGGGCAGCACGGATAAGGGGGACCCCGGATGGACAAGGTGTGAAGCTGGGAGGGCAGCCTGCAAAGCTGGAGAGGGATCAGGAGGGGAGAGGACAGCAGCGCCGGCATAGGCATTGGGGACCGGTTTGAGGCGTCCCCAGCCACAGCCTCCATGGAAGATCCTGGCCCTGTGTGGTCTGTGAGGGATGCAGGCATCTTCTCCAAGGAAAGAGAACCACCAAGGAGTTCACGAAGGACAGTGTTTAAAAATAAGACTCTTAATCATGCCAAGGTCAAATTACGTCTGACTTGAAATCACCAAAACACAGTAATAAACTGCTTACGAGGTTCATAAACATTAAAACACAATACGCGTTGGGGTTTTGGAAAGATGAAGGAAGGCAAGCAAGCACCTGCTCGTCTCAAGACTTGTGCTACTTGGCACAAGTGAGAGCAAGAACCACAAACAGCCCTGATGGGCCCAGAAGCTTTTCCTGGCTGGAGCTGCGTCCTGCGGCCATCTGCGTCTCCCACCTCCGAACGCTCGTCCTGGACCCAGCGCAAGGCTCACTGCTTCCTAGAAAGTCCCAGCGAGAACACACAGACTTGGGGGTTCCCACGCTAAGTTCACCACGGACACACGACGTGGCCTTGGGCAGGGTCCCCAGACTCTGGGCTTCGTTCTTCTGTAAAATGAGAAAAATCACAACTGCCTTTCAGGATTGTCATGAGGCTAAGGTTTGGGCCGTTTCCTTCTCTGTGGCAGATCCTGGCTGTGTCCGCCTGCTCAGCACCTCTCTCTCCCTCCGGTAGAGAGGACCATCTGCTTTACCCTCAGAGAACCTCTTCTCACCCACTCTCAGGCCATGTTGACTTAGACAAGGACGTCGCCACCTCCAGGATTACAGATCGGACTTGGCATGTGACTCAGGTGCATCCGTGAAACTCTGGCCTAGGACTTGAATTTGAACCTTGGGGAGGAGGAGTCCTCTTTCTGCTAAGATGCTGAACTGGGGAGAATTAGTCCTGGAGCTGAGTGGCCATCTTGCCCTTACAAGGGCAGAGCATGCCTGAAGGTGAAGCCAAGCTGGAAGACAGAGAATTCAAGAAACGGCTGGGCGTCTGGATCCAGCCATACCTGAAGCTGTCGTACTTCTTCGAATAAGCTCCATTATTGACTTAAGACAGTTTGAGTTAGGTTTTTGCCCTTGTAATCTAATAAGTCCTGACTAATGTTCTCTCATAGGAAGAGATCCTCATGGACTGAGACATTTGTTAACATGTTGGGGTTGTTTGTGTTCTCCAAGAATCCTGTCTCTAAGGGGTTGGAAGAGGATGAGGAGGGGACTCGGGGACTCGGGTTCCTCCTCAAAACTTTGCCCAGGGAGAGAGGTTAAGAATATGAAGGAGGAAATGGGTGCTGGAAGTCTAAGAAATACCAGATTAAAATAATTTTGACAATTTATGAGTATCTATTACATTCCAGATATATTTAAAATGTATTTATTTATTCATCCTATGTGTAGCAAGGCCTACTGTGTGCCAGGCACTGTTCCAGGGAGCTCCATTCTGGTGGGACGGCTGTGTCTCACCCTGCCTGGTAGGTTAACTGTGGGTCTCATTTTCCAGACAAGGAAGCTGGGAGCTCCGAGAGGAGGAGTGAGCTGCCCGAAGTCCCGCCTCTGGACAAGGGTGGATTCAAGATTCTAACGTGGGTCTGTCTGACTTGAAAGGCCGTGCCCTTGTCATCACTCCAGGCCACCCTCCTTGTAAGCCCTTCTCTCAGGAAATGTCGCTCGGTCTGTGTCTTCGCCCGAGAAGGGAAGGGAGGGCGGGGGCAGGGACTTTCGTACAGAGCTTCTGGCTCAAGAGCTGGGACCCACAGCATCTCGGTGCTTGGCCATGTTTACGTTGCTGGTCAGACAGCCCTGAGTGTGTCTGCCCAAATGGGCTGTGAGTTGCGTGATGGAGGCTGCAGGTCTCGTCTGAGGCCCCTCCGACAGCCGGCGGAGCTGGCAGAGCGCTGACTTTGGCGACTCTGCCCAGCCCGTGGCCTTTTCAGTTCCCCCCGAGACCCTCCGTTCCAGACGCACCCCATCTGTCCCACCGCACGTCCATGTGGGGATGACACTAAGGACGATGATGACAGAGTCAGCGAGCCCTGGGTTTGAATGCCACAGCGGTAACGCAAGCCAATGACTTAACTCCTCTGCGCCTCATTTTTCCCCAACTGAAAAATGGGAGTAACGAGACGCATCTCACAGGGTTGCTGCAGAGACTAGGCAAAGTAAGAGACGGCCATGTTGCTAGGACCGCAGGTAGCACGTAGTAGGTCCTTGATGAGCTCAAGTTACTCTCTGCCCCGCCATACACACACAGTAGCCCTCTCCCCTGCAGCTCTCTAGCTCACCTGAGCATCCTCCTCCAGCCGCCAGCCCAGCCCCCCACCCCCAATCCAGACCTAACGACTTTTGCAGCCCATCCCTGGTGGCAGTAGCCGAGAGGCCCGGAGACTCCCAGGGCCCCCGGGCTCTTTAATCAGCCTCGGTGAGGGCTGCAAGTGATTCAGCCTGCGAGCGCGGAGCGCAACAACAAACAGGCCTGCAGGGAATCGCTTCAGCAGAAAGATGTTGGCATGTCTCTATAGCAACTCAGGGAAAATATTTCATGCAAAAGTCCATCTGCTACAACAGAGAGGGAGTCCCAGCCAATAATGGAGTTCTAACGAGTTATAAATTATTCCTGATTTGCAGGCTTTATTTTACCAAACCACAAAACACACACACACACACACACACACACACACACACACACACACACACACATATACGTGCATATATATATATATATATATATATATATATATATATATATATATATATACAGAGAGAGACATGCAACATATATATTCTTACACATGTGCACACACACACACATACGTGTAGTCAGGAGCCAACAGCAGTGCCATTGCGACTGGGTTGTCCCGTCTCATAGTGCTGATCAATCAGCAGACCCGACATTCACCTGGGGGCTGGATAATGTGACCTGAGCAGGCGGCCATCAGCTAACCTCCAAGGCCACTGTTCAAAAGAGAGACCCAACTCCCTATTACCCAGAGCTATTATTCAAGCCAGAGCTCTCTCTAATCCTTCTGTTAGTTCTGTTGGTTTTTTCTGAAGGGAAAAGAAAAAAAAAAACTTTTTTTTTTTTTTTGTTCACCACGTCCTTGTAAAGAGACGCTTGTATTGATTCATCGGTATGCAATGCTTTGTAGCGGCTATCAAAGTGGAAAAAACAACGTGCTAATTCGCATTCTGATGCTTTTAATTTTATGTGTTGTCAACACTTCAAAGGAGGCCCAGGCTGGGCCTGGGACGCAGCTCGTCACACGTGGTGTTCAGGGTGCAACTGTCCACAGAGAGCCTCTCGCCCGACGCCCACTTCTGGCTCCAGACCTCTCCCTTTTTTTTTTTTTTCTTTTTCTTTTTTTTTTTTTTTTTTCATTTTCTGCTTTCTATGTCTGCTCTGCAAAACTCACCCGGCAAAAAAGAAGGTAGCAGTGAGCGGAGGGGAAGGGAGCCGGGCGAGGGTGACAGGTATAGCGCCTTCTTCTCCTCAGACAGAGAAAGGACTAGCTTTCCCGCCAAGAACGTCCCAGGCCATCCCCGGGAGCGGAGCTGGGGACTGTGTCACCACCCCGACCCCACCAAAGAATCGCGAGAATCGCCACTGTCTCTCGAACTGCACAGTGGAGCCAAACGTGTGCATTGTGTCACTTCGCCCTGCCCTCACCCCCTTCAGGAAGTGACATTTGACATCATATTTCATTTACAACTGCGTCTCAGAGAAGTGCAATGAATTGAAACCGAGTTCAAACCCAAGTTTGTCCAACTCTTCTGCCTCGGCTTCTTCCCATATAGCTAGAAAGACACACAGGAGGCTGTCCCCCGGGGAGGGACGTTTCTGGCGGGGGACTTGTGCAGCAGTTAAAGCAGCATCGAGTACCGTTTGCTAACCCAGGCCTGCGTTTGCACATCTAGACAGACGTTCCTCGTCTCGTTTCCCCCTCATGGCATCATCATGGCAGAGGGGACAAGCCCCGTTTCACAGATGAGAACACTGAGGCTCAGATTGCTCACGACACTTTCCCCGGGTACCATGGCGGGTAGGGGGGATGTCAGAGCTGGCCTTGGCAGTCCGGAGGCCAGCCTTCGAAGCTCGCAAGCTCCCTCCCTCCGCGGGGCCGTCCACGTCCCTCGGGCTTGATGGGAAGCCGCCACAGGCCGAGGACGGCCCGTCGCCCACAGCTGCGCCCTCCGCGGGGCCCAGCGCAGAGCTGGCCCGGATTCGGAGAGCGTGTCGACTTGATGAAACACAGAAGGGGCAGGGCCCCCGGAGGAAAGGTCAGCGAGGGGAAGAGGGCAGGAACACCCTGTTACCAGATCTGGAGGAGAAATGGAAAGTGAAATACTTGGAAAGGAACCTCGGCAGGCCTGGAGGAAAGTGTGTCTGCATGTTTCCGAAGGCCCTGGATGAGCAAGTCTTTCCCTCACCCACCCCCACACCTCGCCGGAGGGCCAGGGGCGTGCACAGACATCACGGTGGAGGCCGCTTCTGGCCCGAGTCCCCGGGGCTCCAGTCACTTCCAGGGACGGTCCCGGAGGAGCCAACATGCTCTCCCTGCGGCCCCAGACCGGCGAGGGTGGCCGCTGCCGCCCCTGACCTTCCCCGGCCTCCCTGGGACGCCAGCAGCTTCAGCGGACGATCTCAGATCCCCACCTTCCAGATCCTTCCCCCGGGGGCCCAGGAAGGCCCTCCCCGCCAGGGTGACTCCATTTGGGATCCGCATCCAAGACCTTCCATCAGACCTGTTGAGTTGGGGCCTTGGAATGGGGAGCGTGCAGCTGCGAGGAGACCGTGATCTGTCCTCCGAGTACATTTGCAAGAACAGCCCCCCGATGGCCCCCGCTCCGGGCGTCATCAGGACGAGCGGGGCAGGAAAAATTCAACTCAACACACCAGGCCCCGAGTCGGGCCAATTTCTCTCTCCTTCCTTTCTCGCTTTGTCTCTCTCGCGGTCTTGCGTGCCGCTGGATTTCCGGCGCTGAGCTGGTCTCCTCTGAGCCGCCCCGTGGTCCGCGAGGGCGAGGAGCTGGGCCCGGGACTCCCGCCTGAGTGCAGAAGGCCATCTCAGGATATCTCCTGGACGGATTGGCTGGGAATCCACCTCCCCGAGGGTGAGCCAAAGGCAGGGCCTCCACTGACCTCTGCCCTCGCTCAGCCCAGCCAGAAAAGAACAGTCCAGACAGAACACCACGGGGAGCCCTTTGCAAAACTGAAAACTGCCACGTGGCCCTGGAGGGCCCGGGGCAGACCCTCTGCCTGGGGGAGGGGCTCGGCTCCCTCAGCAGGGGCGCAGAGAGGCGGTGAGGCCGAACGCCCTCCCCGCAACCCCCAGCCTCGGTCTCCATCACCTCCAAGTTCCAGCCAGATTCCTGCATCAAAAGCTGCCCTCGGTGGCAGAGAGACGTGCGCTGGGAGCCCAGGGCAGACCTGCCTGGAGGCCCCGGAGGGCAGCGGCTCCGAGGTTCGAACCCCACGTCTGCCACTCACGCCGGGGGACCGTTCGCTCCACCTCGGCTGCCTCAGTTTCCACATCTGTAACATGGGGGCAATAACCTCGCCCGCCCCATGCAGATCGTGTAAGGGTCAAATGGGATGGTGCACGTGAAGCACTTGGAGTGTCACATGCTGTGCCCAGCGCAGAAAAAGTGCTTCCAAAATGATGGCAGTCGTGGTCATTGTTACCATTTCTAACCCTGCTCTAGGAGGTACTACATGTATATGCACACGCACACATACTTACACACAGACACGCGCACCTACACACAGACACACAGTCACACACATACTACACACACACACACACACACACCTACACACAGACACACACAGATACACGCATACCTTCACACAGACACACAGACACACAGTCACACACATACCTACACATAGACACACACCTACACACAGACACGCACCTACACACAGACACACAAATAAATATACACACACGTACACACACAGACACACACAGTCACACACAGTCACACACACAGACACATACACACACACATAGTCACACAGACACACACACACCTACACACAGAGA
Source organism: Macroglossus sobrinus (assembly GCA_004027375.1). Lineage (NCBI taxonomy): Eukaryota > Metazoa > Chordata > Mammalia > Chiroptera > Pteropodidae > Macroglossus > Macroglossus sobrinus. The sequence goes on along the minus strand of PVKZ01006865.1, from coordinate 18,890 downwards.
CACATCGTCACACACCTACACACAGACCCACAGACACACAGTCACACACATACCTGCACACACAGACACTTAGTCATACACAGACACACAGTCACACACATACCTAACACAGACACACACCTACACACAGACACAGAGATACACACAGACACACACATACCTACACAGAGACTTACAGACACACAGTCACACACACACCTATACACCCAGACACATACACACATACACACAGACACACAGACACACAAATAAATATACACACACCTACACACACAGTCACACACACAGACACACACACAGTCACACAAATACACACAGTCACACACAGACACACACAGTTACACACACAGACACACATAGTCACACACACAGTCACACATGGAGACACAGACACACACACACCCCAGTCAGGAAGCGCCCTGAGCATGTAGCCCGCATGTCTGCATCACCGCAGGGCTGGGAGCTGGAGAGCATGTTGGAAAATATCTGAGGCCAGAGAGGGGACGCGTCCCGGCCATGGTCACTGTGTGTGGCAGCGCGGACTGGAATGCAGTTCTTACTTCTTTAGGTTTCCTCTCCTCATTTATCACGTACTCAACAAATATTTACATGGACCACCGCCTCGGTGTCAGGCCCTGGCTGGGCCTGGGGCTGCGAGGATGAACGAGATGGTCCCTGGGCTCGTGGAGGTTTTCGCGGGGGCCACGGACGTCCCCACATATCTCTGCTCTCCGAACGGCCATCCTGTGCCTGCTCAGAATCCTCACTGCCCCAGACACTCGGGCTAGCGCTCTCAGCCTCAGGCTGGCCTCGTGATCCTCCGCGGTCGGTGGGCTCCTTGGGGGCCGGCCCCTCGCTCCACTGCTTCTGGGTGGGGGACTCGCATGTCCCGGCTGGGACCAGCCCAAGCTGCGCTCATCTTTGTGAGATCTGTCTCTCCCATCCAACTCGGCGTCGGCGCCTGGCACAGAGCTGGACTCGGGAAACGGTGGTCGGACAGAGGATGAACGAATGATGGCGCAGGGGAAACACAGTCCGTAATTCGTTTGTTCACGCATTCATTCACCGTCCACTTACGCTGCATCTCCTCTCGGCTAAGCTCTGGGGTGCAGAGACGCATGGGACATGGTCCCTGAGCTCAGAGAGGCCCAGGAAACAGGCTTGAGCAATGACAGGTGCGTGCAGGGGCCGATGGGATCCAGAGGAGGGTGAGCTCAATTCTGCTGGGAGGTGGGGGATGAGCAGGAAAAGCGTCAGAATGAGTGACACCCTGGCAAGATCTGGACAGGTGAGTTGGCCAGGCAGACAAGGAAAGAGCAGGCTTTCTGGGCAGAGGGACCCACATGTACTCCAGGAGCCATCAGCTTTACCATTGGCTACATGTGTGACAACGACGATAACAATAATGATAGCAAATATATGTGGAGTGCTTTGTGCCAAGCACTGGTGCAAAGCTTTGTATGTGTTAATTCATTTAATCCTTCCCCCCAATAACTTTATGATTCAGTCTGTTATTAGCCCCATTTTTCAGAAGAGAAAACTAAGGTGCAGAGAGGTGAAGTTATTTGTCCCTAAGGCCTCATGACTATTTAGTACCGATCTTATTGGCAGACAAGGAGATAACGGACCAGTCACAGAGGGCCTTAAATATCAGATAAAAGCGTTGGACTCTAAGCTGAGGGCAGGGCAGAGCCATTGAAGGATTTTGAACAGGGAACGTCCTGATCTGTTTTTCATTTTTGATAGTTTCTTCTGGTTCGATAAAGAGAATGGACCCAAGTTTCTGAGTAGCTGTGAGTCTAGAGAGGAGAAATAATCTCTTATACACGTTCAAATAGCAAACATGTACAAAAACATTCATGGAGGCATTTTTATAATGACAGGAACATCAATGCCTATCGACAGGTGAGTGAATGAATAAGCAATGTTATATACACACAGTGGAATATTACACAGCAGTAAACATGAGTGGAGCAGAGACGCATGCAGCAATAGGGCTGAATGTTGGTGTATCAGTGGATGATCACTGTATAACAAACTTCTCTGAATTTAGTGACCTAAACCACCATTACTTACTTATAATTCAGTGGGCAGGCATTTGGGGCTGGGCTCAGCCGGGCAGTTCTTCTGGTCTTAATGATGTTTCCTCTTGAGTCCTTGTAGCAGAGACTCAGCCAGGTGGTTCCACTTTCAAGATTCGATTGGCTGTCAGCTGGGGTGATGGTGGCATTTGGGCCAGATGTGTCTCATCACCCAAAAACTAGGCCAGAGTTGTTTGCATGGTGACAGAAGTTTCCAAGAGCATGAGAAAGAACGCAAAGCTTCTCAATGCTTAGGCTCAGAAATGGCACAATGCCACGTCTGCCACATTGCATTAGTCAAAACAATTTCCAAGGCCAGCCTATAGTTAAGAGCTAGGGAAGCAGATGCCACCTCTTGATGCTGCCTTTGCAAAAAAAATAAAATAAAATGTGGAAGTACGAAGAAGAATAAGTACAGCCACGTTTGTCTGACAAGATAATATTTAGTGAAAAAAATAAATTCTAAAAGATTACATGCAAAAGAACATCTTTTTATAAAATTTAAAATTAGACCTAAGGAGCACAGTGGATGAAAACAAGAGTTTATTGAAAAGGAAGCAACAGGGCAGTAAACACAGGATACGACTCCCTCGGATGGCCAAAGGCAAGGGGATGACGGGATGGGCAATGGTGCATTGAGAAGGCAGGTTATTGTCAAAGGCTCGGCCTCCATTGTCATTATTAAGAATGGCAATGTTCAAAAAGTGGGCCATATCAAAACCAGGTTATGATTAATCAGACGGTGTGTGCTTGAGGTCCAGAGAGAGAGAGAGAAAGATCGAGAGAAAGAGAGAGAGAGAGAGAGAGAGAGAGAGAGAGAGAGAGAGAGAGAGAGAGAGAGGAATGGGCCAGAGCAGGCCACACCGAGGCTCAGATTGTCAAGACGTAGGCATCTCTCGGATGTGGGTGAAGAGGGCCAGGGATCATTTCTGGAAGGCCAGCCTCGGTGGCTGGGTGGTGGTGCCATCTCTGAGCTGGGGAACCCTACAGAAGAAGACAATTTGGGGGGGAAACCAAGAGCTGTGTCTGGGGGACGTTGAGTTCCGATGCCTGTGAAGATCCGGGGAGCGAGGTCCCTCCCCAAGGCTGTTGGTTTTCTTGAACTTGGCGGAGCCGTCGGGGCTGGAGAAGCAGGCGCCTCAGCAGACCCGAAATGGGGGACCCTCCCAGAAAGCCCTGCGTGACATCAGGATGGAGGGCCTCCCTTCAGCTGAGCACCACCCCCAGTTGCCTGGCCCCAGGGTGGGGGGCCCTTGCCTGGCCCAGCCCTTCCTGACAGCTCCTCGGGGCACGTCCACAGCCAGGTTTCCCTTCGAAGCAGTCAGGCCTCCACCCTGAAACCCCGGGCCAAGCGAGGAAGCTTGGGGTTGTGGCTGAGGGGCCCAGCAGCAGTCTCCTCCCCCGGCAGGGCCAATGGGACCCCAGAGGGGGCTGGATGTTTGTGCAGATGACATGTTTATGGCCCGACCTCTCCTTACTCATGTTTTTGGCTTCCCCTCGCTGATTTTGGTTGGGTGGATCCCAGTTCTGCTGCTGGATTTGGGAGCCTTGGGGCTGGGGCTGGGGCTGAACAGAGCTTCCTTTAACGGTTCCAACCCGGGATGGTTCCAGCCCCTTCCCCCGGTCCCCTTAGACCTCATATTTTCCCACACCCAACTTTATTACAGAACGCTAGCATCTCAGAGCTGGAAAAAAGGCCTCCAGCATCACCCTGCCCAACACCTCCTTTCCCAGATGAAGAAACTGAGGCCCAGAGAGGGGAAGGGACTTGCCCAAGGTCACCCCCAGCAGCAGGTAGAAATGGAAGATGCAAGTGTCCCGACTTGCAGCTCAGGGCTCCAAAACCGTCCCCCCCTCCCCACACACACACCGGCTGCCTTGGTTGCTGTTTTGTTTGGGGGAGGACGGTGGAGTCTTTCTGAGCCGGCTGCAGTAACTTTCTCCTCTCCCGGGGAGGCAGCAGACAGTGACGGACTCTCCGCTTTTACAGTTTAATTCCATAGGAAATTGGAAATTGCCCGTCAGAGGTGTCCGGGTGGCCCAGCTGCCCCACCCCGACCTGGCTGCCGCTCGCCTGCTTGCTGGCTTGGGGGCCCTCTTCAGAAGCTCTTCCGAGGTCTCCCGTGAACTCTCTCCCTGTCCTTCCTCCCAGGGCAGGGTGCGAGCGTAGTGCAGCCAGGCCTGGCTGGGGCCCTAAACGCTGACATTTCGCCCTGTGCTTTTCCACCCCGGCTCCCAACGTCCTCTGGCCCTGAGCTCCAGGCCTGGCTTCGGCATCATCTCCTGCTCTGAGGTCCCAGGGAGATTGGGGCAAGGGGCTCCCAGCCCCCCTTTTAGAATCTGGGGTCACCAGGATCCCTCCCGCCAGAACTGGTCACCTTCCCAGGGTTTCGGAGCCTGCAGTGGGCCATGCTTGCCTCCTCCCTTCTCTGGGCCCCCAGCGTTTGGGATCCTGTGTCAGCATCTCCATCTTTCTCAAAAAGCAGCCTGGACGCTCCAGCAGATCAGTGTCGCCGTGGCGTCATCGTTGGAGGGGCGAGTCTCTGGCTTCGTACCCCTGGACTGGACCCCAGAGCTGCCTTTGAACTTTGAAACTTTGGACAAAGAGCTTCACTTCTCTCTTTGCCTGAGTTTTCTCATCTGCAAAACAGAGGCGAGAATAGAAGTATCCAGGGAAGGGGGTTGTTGTGAGGACTACATGTGACAGTGCATGTAAAGCACTCAATAAATGTTAACATCATTAATATTGTATTTTAGCACTGCCCCTCTCCCCACATAACCGGGCCCAGAGCTAAGCTACAAGAGGGACGAAGTACTTGGGAACTCACCTCTCAAACAACTGGCAGAAAATATGGCCAGACGAGCAAGCTATGGTTTCCTGAGTCCTATTCAATGTGACAAATCTTCACTGAGGCTTACTATGTATAGACACGATGCTTGTGGCTAGAGACACGATGCTGAGCTGATGGACATAGTCCCACCCCGGCTGGAGGTTTTCTTGCAATGAGGAGGCAGGCAGGTGATGCAGCATTGACCTCACAGTGATGGAAGGGTGCTTAGTGGTCCACGAGCCCAGAGAAAGCACACCTAACCCAGCCTTAGGAATCAGAGAGGAGGTGATTCTGCAGCTGTGACCTGATGAATAAGCAGAGGGACACGTGTGGGTGTGTGTGTGTGCCCATATGCATTGTAGGCATGGGGCAAATTGACCCAAGACAAAAGGCTTATCATGCACTTGTGCCTGAGAGAGCAAAATTCGGTGAAGGAACTATAGACTGTTTAGTGTGGCTGGGGAGAAAGGTAGGAGGAGGCTGAAGGACTGGAAAGAAGCCAGACCTCGAAAGGCTTGTAGATTTGTCCTGAAGGCACTGGGGAGCCAGCGAGGAATATAAAGCAGGAGAGTGACAACGGGCGACTTGCCTTTTAGCTTGCCTGCTCAGTGTGGTGGACAGACTAAAGAGGTCAGCCCCAGAGACAGCAAGACCAGCAACGAGGCCACTGCAGTGATCTGGGTGAGGAAAGCTGACAGAATGTGGAATAAAGTTCAGTCTTCAGGATAATATTCAAGGCCACTCCAAAACCGACCCACGGGACCTTCCCAGTCTCTCCTCTTGCTAAAAGTGAGTTGTCGTGAGAACCAAAGGAGACCCCTGGGCATGGACATGACACATTAAGTATAATGTGCAGCGTGAGAGTGAGAAATTGTTCCCTGTGGGATCGTCAGTGGTTGGTTTGCTGGACATAGCTAATGGACACCTGCACTTCAGGACACAAAACTGAATTCTATACCATCCACTCCAACCAAACTTCATCGCTGCCTTGCTCTTCAAGCACTTCCAGCTTCTGGCTGGAAAAATAAAATAAACCACAGCCAGAGAGCCAGCCTACAGGCTGTGGGGGGAGGGAGGTGGCGAAGGCAGAGACGGTCCCTAATTTTTGCTTGGGAGGCTGGAAGGGATGTGGCAGAAAGGAAATGCTGAAATCTGTTTCTGGGCTTAGGGGCCTCTCCATCAGTGTCAACAAGCATGGCCCTTTCCTGTCCACTGGCCCCAGGCTCCCGGAGGCACAGCCCAGCTGTTCATGAGGGATGTTGAGACGAGATGAGAAATATTGGCAGTATTTGCAGTTTTGCTGTAGAACTCTCAAGAACTTTTAAGAACAAGGCAATAAATCTGCCCTCTGAGGTTGAATTTTAAGATCGATACCTAATGAATCAGAGCAGGATTGCAAAGTCTCCTAAATAAGATGAAGGTGACTCCCAGGCCTGCAAAGCTATTGACAGAACTAAAGAAATAGTGGCCTCCCACTCCAGGCAGTGGGGAGGAGTAACCATACAGAGAAGCCATTTCAGTACAAACAACTAAAAATGCTAGATAAAATAGTGAAAACTCTTTTTAGATGCATAAACAAGCTGGTAGGGACACATAGCAGACCTCCGAGGGTAGACACCATAAGAAATCTTGACTCCAGGAAGATAAGCGCTGAAGCCAGCGTTATTCCTGTGGCTGGCTATCTGTGGATCTGTAGTGACCTTGAGCTTGGATTTTAACTGGCTATACACGTGAAGATAGAGGTCAAAATCCAAAGCCTTCGCAGTGGAAAGTCAGACCAGATGCCCTCTGCATAAACCTGAGAGCTCTGAAAGAAGACACCCACAGAGAGACAGTTTGTGTCTTTGTCTGCATCACCCTTGGCTTTGAATATATTAGCCAAAAAGGAAACTTTCCCACAGGATTTTTAACCACATGCCTATATGGCTTTGAGGACTAATTCACATGGCCTTCATAACCTGAAAACCCCAAAACAAAAATTTAGTTTATAGTGGTCTCACATTGGTACTCCAGTTGGTTAATAGAAGATTCCTTGGGGGGAATAAACTTTTAAATCAAGACCTCAAAGGATTTCTACAACAATATGAGCTCCACATATTTCGCAGATAATTGTTTAGACATTCACTTTAATTGCCAATTGTAAGAAAGGGATTTTACTTTGAGAAATATAGGACAGCACACTTCAGTCGTCAGTGCTCTTTGCATATAACATCTGGAATACAATAAAAAAAATTATGAGACATCTGAAGAAGTGGAGGATAGGGGAATTATTATAACCAAGAGAAAACACAATCGATAGAAACAGACCCACAAAGGATACAGTTAGTGGAAGTGGTAGATAAGAACTTCAGAACTATAATAAATATGTTTAAAATTGTAGAGGTAAAGAAAAAGAAGAAATTAAATATTTCTCCAGATAACCATAAACTCTAAAAAAATTAAAAATGTAAATTCTGGAAATAAAATATGTAAAATCAAAAATTAATTAGATGAACTTAATAGATTGGTCAATTCAGAATGAAAGATTGGTGAACATGAGCACAGGTAAATTGAAGTTATCCAAACTGAGGCAAAGAGAGAAAAAGGATTGAATAAAAATAAACAAAATATCAGTAATAAAGATGTTTAATAATGTGAAACTCTATAAAACTGTCTAACATATGCGTAATTCAAGTCTTAGAAGGAGAGGAGAGATAAAATGGGGCCTAAGAAATATTTGAAGAATTTATGGCCCAAACATCTCCAAATTTGATTAAAAACACTAACACGGATCCAAGAAGCTCAACAAGTTCCAAACAAGAGAGAGAGAGAGAAAAGCAGGCATGTCATAGTAAATCTCCTGAAAAACAAAGATAAAAATCTTAAAAAGAGTCAGAGGAAAATAAACATATTATATTTAAGAGAATAAAAATGATAATTGATTTGTCATCATAAATAATGCAAGTATTATGAAAATTGAACAATTAACTTCAGAGTACTAGGGTGAAAAAAATTATCGATTTGGAATTCTATGTCCTGAGAATATATCCTTCAAATCAGAAGGCAAAATAATGACATGTTAAGATATACAAAAGCGAGAGACTTTGTAGCTCACAGATGAACATGGAAAAAAAATAAATTGTTAAAGAAAGTACTGTGGGCTGAAGAGAAATGATACTAGATGAAAAGTTGAATCTATAAGAATAGAAAGTTCTAGAAAAAATAAATATGCAGGTAAATATAAAAGTCCATTTTTTTCTTTTTGCTTAATTTTTTGAAGACAACTGACAGTGCAAGTAAAATAATATGTGATGACATTTATAATATATATCAGAAGCAAAATATATTAAAATAATAGTTTAGAGGATTGGAGGGAGTTAATTGAAGTGACTTTTATAAGGCCTTTATTTTTTACATGGACTTTTATATCTTAATTGAAGAGATACATGATAAAGATGCATGTTTCAGTCTCTAGAACAAAAAAAAATTAAAAAAAGGTAGAGCTAAAAGGCCAAAAGAGGATATTCAAGGAATAATGGTCAAGCCGTTTCTAAGTAACTAAACTATACTCCAAAAAAGAAAATCTCAAGAATATTTACAGAAATATAAAAACATATAACAACGAACAATATCAAATTTATAATATTTGGTACCCAGTAAAAAATTACCAGGCATTCAAAAGAGAGGAAATACAGTACATAATACATAATGAAGAAGGAAAGGAAAACTATATGAGATGGAAGTCTAGATCTACACAAAGGGATGATGAGCATGAAGAAGGAAACTAAATGGCTACATATAAAAGGTCTCTTTAAATGATAATTTAGTCTTTAAACAAACAATGTAGAGTGTCATAACTTATATGTAAGTAAAACATACAAGAATAGCATAAAGACTGTGAAGGGAGAAAAGGAAGCATAGTATTGTAAGGTTTTTATACTATATGTTAAGTAGCATAATATCATTTAAGGGAAGATTGTGATAAGTAATAGATGTATAATATAAACTCTAAAGCAACCATTAAAATCACAGAACAGCTATGGTTAATAATCCAATAGAGAAGATGAAATAGAATCATAAAAAAAACAATTGATCCCAAAAAAGAGGCATAAAAAAGGGGGGGAACAAAGAAGAGATAGGAAAAATAGAAAACAAATATCAAGATGGTAGACTTAAACCTAATCACATTAAATGTAAATGTTCTAAACACCTTCAATTAAAAGGCAGAGATTTTCATATTGGATTTAAAAATAATAAGAAAAAAAACCCACTCTACCCTCCCTGCCTATGAGAAATGCATTTTATATATAAAGATAAAAATAAATTCAAGTAGAAGAATAAAAAAAAGAGAAAGCATGAAAATAAAAGAGTTATCCCTAATCGAAAGAAAGCTCATCGTATCACAATAAAGAGGTCAATTCATCAAGACATAACAACTCTAAGTTTCAAAATACATGAAGCAAAACTGATAGAATTGAATTAGAGGGAGAAATAGATGAATCCATTATTATGGTTTATGAAAGATTTCACTACCTTCCTCTCAAGAGTTGACAGAATAAGTAGATAGAAAATCAGCAAGAATATAGAAGACTTGAACAGCACTATTAACCACTTGACCTAATTGGCACTAATACAGCACTCCACCCAACAACAGCAGAATACACATTCTTTTCAAGTGCACAAGGAACATTTACCAAGAAAGACCATGTTTTGGACCATAAAATGAGTCTAAATAAACTTAAAAGGATTCCAGTTATATAAAGTATGTTCTCTGACCACAGTGAAATCAAATTATAAATTAATAACAGAAAGATCTCTGGAAAATCCACAAATATTTGAAACAAAATAACATGCTTCTAAATAATTGAGGGGGTCAAAGAAAAAAATCAAAAGGGAAATTAGGAAGTATTTCAGATTGAATGAAAGTGGAAAGGCAACGTATCAAAATTTGTGAGCGGCCACTAAATCAGTACTTATAAGGAAATGTATAGCACAAAAGCCTATATTAGAAAAGAAAGAAGTTCTCACATTAAAGACTTCAGCTTCTACCTTAAGAAACCAGAAAACAAAAGAGCAAATTAATCCCCAAAAAGCAGAGAAAAGAAATAATAGAAATTACTATGAAAACTGATTAAATAAAAACAGAAAAACAATAGAAAAAGCAGTGAAACCAAAAGCTGGCTTCTTAAAAATACTGAAAAAATTTAAAAACTTCTAGCTTACCTAGAAAGAGATTATTTAAATGACCACTATCAGAAACAAGAAAGGGACATCACTACAGATTTTAAAACTATTTTTAAAATGAATTTGCAGTTAAAAGTTATCCCCAAAACAAAGCTCCAGGCTCCAGATGGCTTCACTGATAAATATTATCAAACATTTAAGGAAGAAATAATATTTATTCTACACAAATACTTCCAGAAAATTGAAGAGAAGAGAGTATTTTCCAATTCATTTTATGAGGCCAGCATTATCCTAATATCAAAACCAGACCAAGATATTACAAGATAAGAGAACCACAGTCCAATATATGTCATCAACATAGGTGCAAAAATTCTAACCAAGATTTTAGTATATTGAATCTAACAGTGTTTAGTAAGGATAATGCATCATGACAAAATGGGGTTTAATCTTGAGAATATAGGTTGGTTTAATATAAAAAAAAATCAATATTAATCACTGTTCCTCACCATAGTAAAAACTAAAGAGAAAAACCATTTGGTCCTTTCAATAGATACAAGAAAAGTATTTGACAAAATATCCAGCATATACTTCTGATTTTTTAGAAAAAACAAAACTCTTAGCAAGCTAGGAATAGAAGGGAATTCCTCAGTCTCATAAAGAATGTCTACAAAAAACATCCAGTTAGCATCATACTTCAGAAAAACTGAATGCTTATTCCTTAAGATCAGGAAATACAGGGCTTGGATTTTTAGCACTTTCATTTCACATTATGTGTGAGGCTCCGGCCAGTGCAAGAAGATAATAAAAAATAATAATAATAAAAGACATCCAAATGGAAAAAGAAGAGGTAAGACTGTCTTTTTTCCACAAAAATATGCTATTTTATGTAGAAAACCCAACAGAAACTATTAGAATAAGTAAATTTAGCAAGGATACAGGGTTCAAGATCAGTATACAAAAATCGGTTGTGTTTCTATAGGATAGTAATGAACAATTTGAAATTACAATTTCAAAATCAATACCATTTATAATAGCATCAAAAAGATTAAATATTTAGAGATACAGGTGAGAAGAAGATATATATGACCTACACCCTACAAAAACCACAAAACATTGCTGAAATTAAAGAAGACTTAAATAAATGGAAAGATATAATGTGTTCATGATTTGAAGGACTTAATATTATTAAGACGTCAATTCTCCCAAAATCGATCTACAGATTCACCACAATCTCAATCAAAATCTCAGCAGGTCTTTTTTTGTAGAAATTAACAAGCTGATTCTCAGGCTTATGTGGACATTCAAGTGATCCAGACTAGCCAACAACTTTGAGAAAGTAGAATAAAGTTGGAGGACTACTATTAACCTGACTTTAAGACAGTAGGAAGGCAGATATATTAATTGTCAGAAAGAGTGGTATTGGTGGAAAGATTAATGACAGGTAACAAGGAATTTAGAAATAAACACACACACACACATAGGCATAAACAACTGATTTTGTATGAAAATACAATGCAAATCACTGGAGAAAGTATAGTCTTTTTAAACAACGGTGCTGAAGAAATTGGACATCCATATGCAAAAAAAAAAAAACACAAAAACTTGGATACATAATTTACATCATATAAAAATTAACTCAAAATAGATCATAAGCCTAAATGTAAAACCTAAAACTATAGAAATTTTAAGGGAAAAAAAATAGGAGAAAGATCTTTGTGACCTTGCATGAGGCAAAGATTTTTTACATGGGACATCAAAGGACAAATCATAGAGAAGCAAACTCATAAACTGGACATAATCAAAATTAAAAACGTGGCTTTTCGAATGGCACTGCTAAGAAAATGAAAAGACAAGCCACACAGGAGAAAATATGTAAAAATCATATGAAAAAAAATTATATCCAGAATATAAAAGGTTCCTTAAAATTCAATAATAAGAAAATAAACAACCCAACAATTTAAAATAGGCACATTTAATTTTTAAATGGGCAAAATATTTGGACACTTCGCCAAAAAGATACAAAAAAAATAATCCACATGAAAAGATAACATTTAGAGAGGTACAAATTAAAACCACAATGATATGCCACTATATACCTACTAGAATGGTCAGAATAAAAAATACTGCCAATACCAAGAGTTCTCAAGGATTCAGAGCAACTGAAAGTCTCATCTATTTTAGAAAACAAGATGTTTCTTAAAAAAAAATTAAAAAAATGTTAAACACAGATATACCATAATATCCAGCTATCCTGGGTATTCAGCTGAGAGAAATAAAAGCATGTATCCAGACAAAGACTTGTACGAAAAAGTCAATAGTGGTTTTATTTCTGCTAATCAAAAACTGGAGACAAGCTAAATATCTGCCAATGAATAAATAAGTTGTAATAGATCTCTACCAAGGAATACTACTCACCGATAAAAAGTAATGTACTATTGACGTAGGAAACAGTATGAACGAATCTCTGAATAGTTCCGCTGCACGAAAGAAGCCAGACAAATAAGGGCACAGGTGGTATGGAACCCACGTATATAAAATTCTAAAACTACAACCAAAATCTCTAGCAACAGAAAGATCAGTAGTTGCCTGGGGACGTGGGTGGAGGGGGAGTTTGGAACGGGAATTTGATTACAAAGGGTGAGAAGAAACTTCTGGAGATAATGGATGTGTTCATTATCTTGATTTTGGTGATGGCTTCACTTATCAAATTGCATGATTTCATTTGTTCACTCTGTTATGTGCTAATTACATCTCAACAAGATCATTGTAATAGGCAGAGAGATTATTCATTCAGTTTTAAGTGACACTGAACTATATGATGTAATCAAGCAACTTGCTCTAAATATGAACACACAAATGGGGTAAAATAAATACAATTTCAGACACAAGAACCGAAGAGAACTTACCAGCAAGAAAATTCCAAAGGCAAAGTTTCGGACAAAATGATAATTATCTCAGGAATTTTTGAAATGCAGTAGGACTGACACAAGGGAAAAGGTAAATAGGGCTAAATCTAAACTGATTTTTAAAAATCTAAACATAGATTTTTATGAAACAAACACAATCTATATCTAGTTTGAGGGGAAATAAAACAGAACAACAATAATGATCAAAATAACATTTGGGGGAGGTATTTAAAGTTACAGCATTAATAAGATTATTTTATTGTTCAGTAGGAAGGCAGAGATAGTAATTCACTTCTATCTTACTTAGTTCAATATGCCTGGTAAAATTTCTAGAGCAACCAATTGGAGAATTCAAAACAAATTTCTAATGAACTCATTGATCTGAGAAGCAGTGAGATATTAAAAGACTTAAATGCTTCAAGGTGAATGATACAATTTCTACATTTCAAAACTTGCTCAATGCAGCTACCACCGGATGGGCTGATGAGGAGAAACGTCCCTGGTTGTCACCATTTGTAGTGAGTGAGGTCGGGAGAAGTTGGCATTTTAGTGCTGGCTTCTCTTTGCCAGGAATAACATTCCTGCAAAAATAATAATAATAATTGCTACTTCCCATGGCGTGCCTTTCAGCTTTCTTCTCCCTCACCAGTGCTAAATGACAGCATATTGTCATCCCCCAGGTGACTTGGGATGCGTGAAACATAGTTGGACACAAACTGGGGTCTGATGATTTTTCTTGATGCTCTAAATTGATTCACACCTGACGTCCTGACTGTTTCTGTACGAATTAATAAGCTCCTTTTCCGTTAAGCCGATTTGAGCTGGGTTTCGACGTTGAAATAGAAATATTCCAGACTTTGACACTGATTAAATGCTGTCCACAAGCGTGTGAAGAAATGCACTGTGTTGAGTGAGGATAGTCTCAAAGCCTTCACAGTTACAAGTGTTTATCATTAGAAGACTTAGGAATTCCTCCGTTAAGTCCTCGCCTCTCCTGATCAGAGAACACTACACAGAGCCCCGAGACCTCTCACCACCCTCACGCCCTGTGGCAGGGGGCAGGGAGCAGGGCTGTGGGCTGTGGGCCCAGTGGGGGATCCCAGGGTCTCAGTCTTAAAGTGATAACAAAGCCAAATGCTTATGAACTAAGATTTTTAAAAATCAGATATGCATCTAAAAGAACCCCAATTATCAAAAACCATTTTGATGATCTTTTTCAGCGACTAAATTCAGAAGACTGGACTCGTCTCCTTGTTCTTTTGAGACTATGCTCTCCTCTTCTCTCCTGCAGTTAGGAAAGAAAACATTCTCGCTTCCAGCTCCCAGCAGCCCAGCGGCCTCTGACCACTGGCTCCGTCCCACACTCATTTTGCCTGAGAGGCTCCAGGATATAATGCTACCCTTTCACGGAGTGGCCTGTGGCCCACAGGGGCCCTCTGGCTGGCTTCGCTGTGCAGTGAGCCTTCTGCCCAGGGTCCAGACTTGGGGAGGGACAGCTCAGCAACCAGAGCATCCAAGTCCCCAGGGCTGGCAGAGCATGGCTGGCAGGTGGCAGAGGCAAATAACTCATGTTTTTTTTTTTAATGTTTTTAATTGAAATATAATTCACATACCACAAAATTCACCCTATTAAAGGATACAATTCAGAGGTTTCACATATACCCAGAACATTCCTAAACAGGAAGGAACAGCCTTCTCTCATTCACACTGGAGGGTACTGGATGGAGAAGACTTGGGCCTTGACACTCACACACAAGAACAAGAGGCACACAGAGGCCAGGCTTTCTAAGGACTAAGGTCATCTATGACCAGTTGCAGCCACAGAGAAGGAAATGCTCTCCGTAGGTAAGTGGAGACTGTACCTGGGAGTGGCTCCTTGCTCTTCAAGTGTTGGGATGAATGAGAGGCAAGCAAGGTGCCTTAGGGGGAGCATTTACAGAAGCCCTCGCCCTCGGAGTCACGCAAGGGCGGGATCCATCACAAGCTGGCTGACCTTCACTTCCGGCTGCATCAACCCCAAGAGATCTTGGGCCATCCAAGAAGAGGGAGGTGCCCCAAAGGCAAGCCAAGGGGCTTCCTGCCCATCTATCGACGGGGGACTCCAATCGGTTTTGATGCGAGTTGAAACATAAAGGTCAAATGTCACTCAATCCTAATTAATGATTACTCTCGGGAACGGTGAATGTCCCGTGTTCTAGGATATAAACTCCAAGTGTAAGGACAGAGTTGAGCAGAATCCAGCAGAGGGGGAGGTGATCTGATGACAGAGTGTGACGTCGGCAGAGACACGGGGCTACCTCTTGCCGACAAAATGTGCTTCCGTTACCGTGACTCAGCTTCACACGTTCATTTGAAGTTTTCTTCTGACGTCATTGTAACCCTACTTTTCCTCCTTCTCCAGCCCCATTTCTTCATTCGACAAACACTTAGGAATGCCTTCCCTACGCCAGGCAGAGTGCTACGCGACAAGCATAATGAGAAAAATAAGATGTTTTTTTTTTTTTTTTTTTTTGCTCTCCAAGAGGTCAGCCTTAGAAATTCTTAAGAAGTTCTTAGACAGTCTTAGAAGCGGACCTTGTTGGTCCAGGTGTGCGAGAGATGAATGTACAAGGATGGATGAATGTAAGGGTTCGACTGTAAGGAGTTGATCACGGCACTATGATAAAAACAAAAAAAAATGCTTAAAAGGAAAGAGCTCCATCATACCCCCACGCTGTAGGCCCCCTGGATAATCCAGGCTGGACCTGATTGTCCCCTGGGCCACCCTGGTCTACCAGATCCCTTTCTTTCAATGGGGAAACGGAAGGAAGCAGGCAGGGCCAGGGTGGGGGCCAGCCCCTCTCTGAGCGACAAGGAGGGGGCCGGGAGGGGGTGCGGAGGATGTGACTCAGCCGGTCGGCCACAGAAGATCCCAGGAGATGTTCAGGAAGTAGACCCGCCCTCTTGCTGCTTCAGTGAGGAATCCAGCCCAATCCCACTCACGCCCCAAACTCCCGTACGGAGGTGAACAAGGGAGCAGGGGTCACGGGAAGGTGAAAGGGGGGTCTAAAGGGTCCTGGGAGGGGTTAGGGTGGGCCATGCGTCAGGGGTCGGTGGATCGGTGAGGAGTCAGCAGCCATCGGGGGTCATCAGGGAGGGGTGAGGTGGAGAGAACAATGGGTGGGAAACGTGGGGACTGAAAGGCCACTCAGAGGGCGGGGCCGATGGCAGAGCAGCACAGGCCCCTGCCAAGGGGCCTTCAGCACTCATCATTCGCCTGCCTGTGGACCCAAAGGAGACCAATCAGAAGCTTCTAAGAGTCAGTCTGAGGGCTTCCTACAAACTGGACAGGCCGGAGTGCTGGGGAGTTAACACCCACGGCAGGACCCCTCAGCCACAGACCCCCGCCTTCCCCGTGGGAGGGGACAGGTGCTGAGCTGGAGCAGGACTGACCCCCAGTTGGCTCCACGGGAAACTGCCCTCGTACTGCCCTCCCACGTCCGCCTGGCCCATGGCCCCATTCCCCCGGCCAACACTTTCTGGAATCACCTTCCGAATAAACTGCTTGTACTCACATCCTCACTTGTGAGGTCTGCAGTGGGGGAGCCAAGCTAAGGCCAGAGGCGAGACAAGAGGGTTTTCAGGAAGTCGCAGGAGACCAGTGAGGGAAGGAGTAAGTGGGGGGCTAAGTGGAGGGTGGGGTCAGCCTTTGTGCTGGGGTTGGTATCGAGCAGTGTGGCTGGGGGGCCAGGATGGCCTGGCCCTGCTCTTATCTCTCTCTTAGCTACTTTGTAGGATGGACTCATCACCCTGAGGATGAATGAGATGGAGAGGGAGGGCGGCAGTGGGGTGGGGGTGGGGTGCCTCCACTTGGGCCTTGCAGAGAAAGGTCCCCCAGGACCAGAGCCCAAGGGAGGCAGGGCACAGAGCTATGGCTCCAGGGTCCTTCCCTTTCCCAACTTAAAAAGCCTGGTTAGAGAAGCCTCAGAGAATAGAATGATTGAGAGTCCACCTTAGTTTAACCAGATGCTTTCGGCCTGGGCAAGGGCCCCAAGCGCCAAATGGTTTGACCTGGGTCAGAGAGGGAGTTTGCCTCAGGGGGTCTAGGACTCACCTAGCTGCCAAGGGAGCAGTGACTTTGCTGAGGAAGACTCAGCAGAAACCATCCAAGAAATTCCACCCGACCACACGCCCCTTCTGCATGCTTCGGCAGATATTAACCGAACGCCTGCCGGGTGCTGGGCCCCCCTGAATGTCACTGAGGGCACAGCAGAGAGAAAAGACTCACCTCCATGGACCTCTCGGTCACGGGTAAACACAGACTATGAACAGGATGGCAAGAGAGATGTTGTTTAAGGGCACAAACTTGCAACGAGTAGTAGATAAGTCCTAGGGATCTAACACACAGTGTAGTGACTATCGACAAGACTATTGCGTTATCATCATCAGACTCACGAAGAGTCTAGATTATTACTTAATAATCCCAGCCGCTAAAAAGAAATGATGATTACGTGACTCGATTACCATTATCACTGCCAAGGTCAACGTAGGACAATGGATAAATGTATCCCATCGACATGTTGTACACCTTCAATTTACACAGTGTTATATATATGTCAATTATATTTTAATTTAAAAAAAAAGATACACCAGATAACTGCAAATTGAGAAAAGTTCTATGTGGGAAACAGGATGACATATTAGGAGTTAAAGGCAAGCTCGTGGAAGGCTGGTCAGTGAGAGCTTTTTGATGACGTCTGAGCAGAGACTGAAGGGGAGAAGGAGCCAGCTGTGGGAAGACCACCTGCCCAGAAAAAGCCCCTGAATTAACCGGTGGTTAATTCAACCTGCACCTGCTGAGCTACCTGCCTGCCCGACACTACAGCAAACATAATCTCATATCATTCTCATATAACTCTGGGAGGAAGGGGTTATGATTCCCTTTTACCAATGAAAACACCAAGGCTCAGGGGATGACTATTTTTTTCATCCAAGGCCATGACAGCGGGTGAGGGGCGGTGCCAGGATGCCTACCCCAGCAGGCCTGGGTCTTGCCTTGAGGTCTTTGTCTGCGCTAGTCTCTAAATAATCTTCACTCTTTTTTCTCACTTCCTGGCTGAATCTCACTCATCCAGCTTAGAGGTCACCTCTTCCAGAAAGCCATCCCAAAACTGCCAAGCCTGAGTTCAAGTTTTTTTTGTGTGTGTTTCCACAGACTGCTTGCAAAGCAGCGATTGCTTAATATTGATTCAAACTGTCTACTTCTGGGAATGTGTCTTCCTCACGCGTTCACATGGTTACAGCAGCATCCACCATGCTAGCAAATAGCCCCTCCCCTGGCTGCTGTTGATTGGTCAAGGGGTGGACATCTGATATGAGCAAAGCCAATCAGAAATCTTTCCTGGGACTTTGGATGTGGAACCCAGGAAAAGGAATCATCTCCGTGCAGATGGCCCTATGCAACAGGTGTCACATTCTGCCACGTGGTACCAGAAGCAGAAAGGCCAGCAGGCAGTGAGAGAAGAGTTGATGCTACTGCTGGGAGAGAAATAGAGGCGAGAGACAAAGAGAAAGCACACCTGCGTTCCCCACCACCGTGTGACTCCGGCCCACTCCTGGCATGCGCCCAGCGCTTGGAGGCCAGGGGGCCCACAGTGTCCTCCTCATTTCAGTGACTCGTGACCAAAAGACTCCCAATACAAGGTGCTCGGTCAACATTTATTAGATGAATGGATCGGCCCACACATGCTGCTGATTTCCTGGACTCACCAAGGCTTTCCTTGATGATATATTAATTTGGAGAACAATAACAACAATAAAACTGTTTTTGTCCCAGACGGAAGGCCCAGCTGGCAGGCTCCCCGAATCCAGAAGAGAGGAGGACGGCAAAGACACGCCCTGGCAGGACGCCCCGTGGCACGGCCCAGGGG
>PVKZ01006864.1:0-29380 GCA_004027375.1 Macroglossus sobrinus | reverse complement strand
GAGGAGGAGGAGGAGGAGGAGGAGGAGCAAGAAGAACAAGAAGAAAAAGCAGAAGCTACTGCCGCCATGCCATGGAACTTTTTCACCTTTAGCTTGGCACTTCCTCATCTTGAGATTTGACTGCTTATGCTAAGGGGAAGCTCACTGGAACATTCTCATTTTGAATGAATTTAAAGTCTTTGAGTTGAATTGGTGTTCTTTAATCTAGATCCCTATAAAATATAGACTATGGTCAATTAATAGAACTGTAGTCACTAAAACTGCGGATAGTTCCTTTCTCTCCAAATGGAAAACATTACTTTTTGTTCCCCAAGTAAGCATCCTTTTTTCACCACTGCCCTTGTGTATTTGAAAGCTCACTCCCAGCTCCCAGCTTTCTACTTGGCGAGCATCAGAAACAAGAAAGGATAACCAATTTCCAGGAATTGTGACAGACTGTAATTCCCTCTTTAAGAAATAGTTTTTCAGGAGAGCTGCCCATGCTGGTCGCATTTTATTAGCTTCCATTCACCAAGCAGCTATCTGTGACAAAGAAGTCTCTCAATTTTTAATTGGATTTAATTCCAAGCAAATGAAATGGTGCCTTACTACTATCTGCAGACAGAAGTGATTTCTCAAGGCAGATTTAAGCTGTAGAAAAGGGATTTAGCAGACTGGGGATGGAGTGGTACAAGGGCTTTTAAGTTTGAGTTGGAGTATGAGGGGTGTAAGAAAGTGTTCCATTTAGAAATTAGGGCCATTTGAAGCTTTGAGGCAAGGAGGCTGAATATCTTGATTCATCAGCATCTATTATTTCTCAGCTATTTATTCTATAATGAGTATGTACTATGTGAGTCAGACACTTGCACACAAAAGAGACTAAAATTGTACCCACTTAGCTTGCATTATGCAAGAGAAAGAAAGATAAGCGAATAACATCATATACAAAGGATTTTATATAGTATGTTAAAAGGTGATTAAACACTGTGGAATAAAGAAAAAGTAGAGCAAGGTGAGAGGAATTGGGAGTGTTGGGGATGAGTAAGTCATATCATTAAGAAGGCGGTTTACGCAAACCTCATTGAGGATTGAAAAGGGTGAGAATTAACCTAGCAGTACTGCAGAGAGCACTACAGGCAGAGGGAACTGCCAGAGCAAAGACCTGAAGGCTGGAGCCTGCCTGGCACAACGTGGAAGAGCAAAAAGGACAATGTAGCAGGAGTCAAGAGAGAAATGGAGGATGTATTAGAACATGAGGTCAAGGAAAAAATAATCCCCACATCATCTCAGACCTTGGGAAGACTCTGACTTTTCCTCTGAGTGAAAATGGGAAACATTGAATGATCAAGATCTGACAAAATGTGTACTTCTTTTTCTTTGTTGGTACAATACCATAGGACACATGGTAGAAGTACAAAATCCTATTAGAAGGCTAGAGCTCTTATTAAGAAAGAGGTGGTCATAGCTTGGACTAGAACAGTGGAGGAAGTGATGAGAAATGGCTGAATTATGGATGTATCTTGAAAATAGAGACAGTAAAATTTCCTTTCCAATGCATTTTGGAAATGGGATATGGGAGAAGGAGTAGAATTTAGATGACTCCAAGGATTTTGGCCTGGGAAACTAGAAGGTTGCAGCTGCCATTAACCAGGGAAGGCAAAATATATAGCAGATTTGCAGAGAAGTCAGGAGTTAGTTTTGGACATGTTGAGTTGTGATGTCTATTAAAAATCCAAGTGAAGGCAGTGGATATATGAGTTTAGAATTTAGGAGAGAAATAAGATATGTAGAAGCTTTGATTTGGTGGCATACAACTGACATGTGAGGTCACCATGGTGGTGTAGATAGAGAAGAGCTGAAGACCAAAGGCTGAGCCCAGGACAGTTCAACATTAAAAGCCAAATGAGGTAACATGGAAGAGCACACACTACACATGTATGACACATAGTAAATGTTCGATGAGTGTTAACCTGTGATGGTTTTAATTATATTTATTTTATCCATAGTTCCTAATTGTTTTTGTATTGATCTAAATCATAAAGTGATGATCTCAAATATATTTTTTTTCTGGATCATCAAGAATGATAATTCCATTCCAAAAAAGTTCTTGCTGTAGTATGAATGAAAGAAGTTTACATTTATCTGTAGTGATCGCTAACCAATTAACAAATATTTGAAGTACATCAGTTTCTGTGTTAGGCTTGAGGATAAGCACAAAGAAAAATAGGACATGATTGCTGTCCTCAGGATGTGTACAGTCTGGTGGGAGAGACCCAGAACATTATGTGTTACGAGGGACACAGAAAAATGTTTTTAGAACAAAGGAAAAGAAAGTTTATTATGAGTTCAGTGCTTAAGATAAGATTGATGGTAAGTATTGGTGAGTATGGCCATTTATTCACATGTATAGATCAGTACATATGTATGTTCATTGTCTTTTGGAACATGTAAACATCTAAGAGATCTAAGCATCAGATGACTGAACAGACAGCTGAATGGGTGTTTTAGAGACTAGGATGAGAACAGAGAGCCAAGTTCAATGATGTGTCAGCCTGAAAAAGCCTGGAAAACAATGGAAAAGAGTTTTTAAAGAATGGACTCAGGTCCCACCCAATTCTTCTTTGAAGTTCTGCCAGTTTCCTTCAGAATCCCATACTCATTCACCTTGACCTGGACCTCTGGCTTTCATCAATATGAGGTAAGTACTTTGATCTGCTTAAAAACAGGGTCTTAGAAAAGTGATGAGGTTCTGAGGGGGTTCTTGGTAGACAGTCCTTGCAGGCAATCAACCTCAAAGGCAACTTGGAGTCCTGCTGCCATGGGCTCCAGCAGTGCCATCGTGGTGAGATCTGGAAACCTGTGTATTCTCCTTGTTTGAAATAGAAATTCTTTGTTTTTCAGTTACAGTTGACATTTGATATTAGTTTATATTAGTTTCATTGTGTACAGCATAATGGTTAGACATTTATGTAATTTACAAAGTATGTATTATTCTTAAATCCTAAATCAAGGGGGAATTGGACATCAGGGTGGAAAGTTGGGTTCCCATTGCAAACTCTGATGTCACAGTCATCATATTTACTACTATTCACAGTTGAGTTCCCCATTTGACAGATGAGGCTTGAAACAGAATCCCTTTTGAAATCAGAAAAAAAATCAGAAATTCAGTTGAATTTCAGGAAATGCCCAAATGATGAAATCTGGGAAATGACAAATGTGCACAACAAAAAAAAGTGGTAGGAGTGCCAAAACTTGAGTCCCTCAAAACCATATTAAAAATATCTTTGGAAAAAAGTTGGGGGAGAAGGGGCCTTTCTTAATGGAAAGTCCACAAAGTCCCCCAGTATTATAGAGGCACATCTTTCGAAATACTTGACAGAGACTAACTTCCAGATATGCCTTGCTTTCTTCTGTATCACACATTATTTATGGCACAAATAAAGCACAGGATAACTTTTCATTTTATTCATGTCTTAGACATCATGTTCTCTTCAAGTCATAGACTAATTTACAAAAACAGCTTCAGGAACAAAATACGATACATATGATAAAGAAAAATAACCAACTCTAGTTAATTACCAATCAGTTTTGCAAAGTCATACACATGTACTATCTCATTCGAATCCTAGTCCATCCTCCGGTGGGCACTCTCCTTTTGTAGGCCAGATTATTGAAATTTTATGAGGCTAGTAGCCTAGACTTCTGACTTCAAATCAACTGTTGTTGATTCCCGCTTCCCTATTTGGCCTCTCCAGAGAATTAAGGGAATAAAATCCCACTACACATTGCTTTTTTAAATAACCTATGAAAATTCTTTAAGTTATTAAGAGAGAATCTACAATCCACTGGAAGATAAAGGTATACCAAGTTGAAATCAACCAACTACTTAAAGAGAAATTTTCTTTGCCTTAAAACATAGTCTTTCTTCCTTGCTCTGGACTCCATGTATGATGTGGTCCTGGTTTGCCCCCAAACTAACATCCCTTCTGAATCTTTTGTTTGTTTGTTTAATTTTTCCAGTTTTATTGAGATGTTATTTACATATAAAGTTGCATAAATTTAAGGTGTACAACATAATAATTTTATACATATATATACATGGTTATCACAAATTCAGATAACAGTCATCATCTCACACAGCTATGATTTTTTTCTTGTAATGAGAACTTTTAAGATCCACTAGCTTGGCAACTTTCAAATATACAATGCAGTGTTGTTAACTATAGTCATCATGCTGTACATCACATCCCTGGTTCTTATAACTGGAAGTTTGTACCTTTTTACCACCTTCATGCATTTTTCCCATACCTTCTGAGTGTTTAACTCACATAGTTTTCTGACTTCCTTTAGCTCATCAATAATATCTTTCCTCTTGTGCATCTTCACCTTTTTTTCCAATGGATGTTCTTCTACTCAAAAACCTGTTCAAGTAGTTACCACTCCAAATTCACTCCTGCCATGGCAAGATTGATTTTAAACTCTTTCCCATTCTTTCTCACATTTCTTTAACTTCTGAACTTTAGAAACACACAGCACATTTCCCACTTTTAATTTTCCCTAATTCCTTACAGACTAGTGTTTTCCTGATACCCTCCTGAGGTGCTCATGGAAGGTGTCATCGCCATCTACAGAGTTGAACACCCCAGCCTTTTGAAAACTCCATCATTTGGTTTCTAGAACACAGTACCTGCTTAGTTCTTCTATTTCTTTTATTTTTCCTCTTTAATAAATACACGTTCCAAAACGTCTATTTCCCAGCACTTTTTTTTCCTCTGAAAGACTTTTACAGGACCAACTTATTATTCTGAAGGTTTGACTTTTAATTCTACATGCATGATCCTCTAATCTACATCTTTTATGCTAAAAATTCTACTAAAATTAAAACATTTGCATGTGAAATTTCTCTGGAAAAGATCAACCTAAGGGATCTTCCAGCCACTTTTGCTTCACTATACCCAAATATGAAATTATTTTCCATGACCCCACCTTCATAGCATCATTTCAAACTCCTTATCCCTTGGGCTTGAATCCCTGAGACATCATTGACTTCTCCTTTTACAATTCTCACACCCAATAGACTGTTAATTCTTTCATTCTGCTTCCAAAAGGTACATGTATCTCTTT
The DNA here is from genome assembly GCA_004027375.1 of Macroglossus sobrinus. Lineage (NCBI taxonomy): Eukaryota > Metazoa > Chordata > Mammalia > Chiroptera > Pteropodidae > Macroglossus > Macroglossus sobrinus. Next base: position 24,277 of record PVKZ01006864.1, on the reverse strand, counting down.
CTTTTCCACTGTCTTTCTTAAGCTTTTATAATAGCTTCTTTTAAAATTTTCTTAAATTTGCAATTAGAGTTGACATTTTATTTTGTATGAGTTTCAAAGCAATCTATAGATTCAGTGTAATTCCTATCAAAATACCAACGGCATTTTTCCCCACAGGTTAGAACAAATAAATCTAAAATTTATATGGAATCACAGCAGACCCCAAATAGCAAAAGCAATCTTCAGAAAAAAAGAACAAAGAGGTATCATGCTACCTGATATTAAACTATTCTATAAAGCTATAAGTAATAAAACAGCATGGTACTGGCATAAAAACAGACGTACAGATCAATGGAACACAAAAGAGCACCTAGAGACAAACCCACATTCACATGGAAATTTATTATATGACAATGGAGGCAAGAATATAATGAGATAAAGACAGTATCTTCAATAAATGGTGTTGTAATAGCTTCTTTATTGCTAACAACAGCTCATTTTTTTAAGGAGTTTACTATGTTGAGGTACCTATGTACATTCTTAATTCTACGAGTTAGCCACTGTGATGATCCCTGCTTTAACAGTAGGGAGGCTGAAGTCCAGAGGTGAAGTACTTTTTCTTTTTTTAACTTTTGTTTTTTAATTAATTAGAGTTGATATTAATATTATTTTATTTAGTTTCAGGTGCACACCATCATTGTTAGACATTTATATAACTTAAGAAGAGATCCCCTCACCACCTGATTAGTCTAGTACCCACCTACACCTGGTTATTACATAGTTTTACAATATTATGGACTATATTCCCTTTACTGTACTTCACATCCCCATGACTATTTTAAAACTACCAATCTGTACTTCTTAATCTCTTTACTTTTTTCACCCAGCCCTGTAACTCCCCTCCTATCTGGCAATCACCAGTTTGTTCTCTGTATCTCAGCCTGTTTCCATTTTGTTTGTTAGTTTATTTTGTTCTTTAGATTCTACATATAAGTGAAATCCTATGGTATTTGTCTTTCTCTGTCTGACTTGTTTCACTTAGAAATAAGGGGTCTACCGTCTAGACCCATCCATGTTGTTGCAAATTAAATTTTTTATAGTTGAGTAATATTCTATTATATATGTGTATCTCAACTTCTTTATCCAATCGTCTATTGATGCGCATTTAGGTTGCTTTCATATCCTGGCTATTGTAAATATCGCTGCAGTGAACATAGGAGTACATATATCTTTACAAATCAGTGTTTTGGTTTTCTTCAGATAAATATCCAAAAGTAGAATTTCTGGGTCATAAGATAGTTCTATTTTTAATTTTTTTAAGGAATCTCCAAGCTGTTTTCCATAGTAGTTGTACCAATTTGCAATCCCATCAATTGTGCACAAGGGTTCCCTTCTCTCCACATTCTTGCCAACACTTGTTTTTTGGTTTATTGATAATAACTATTTGACAGGTGTGAGGTAATATCTCATTGTAGTTTAATGTGCATTTCTTTACTGATTAGTAACACTGAACATCTTTTCATATATCTATTGGCCATCTCTGTATGTTCTTTTTGGAGAAATGACTATTCAGATCTTTTGCTCATTTTTTAATTGGATTGTTTGTGTTTTTAGTGTTGAGTTGTATGAGTTCTTTATAAATTTTGGATAGTAACTCTTTCTCAGATGTATCATTGGCAAATATCTTCTCCCATTCAGTAGGTTGTCTTTCTATTTTGTTAATGGTTTTCTTTGCTGTGCAAACTTTTTAGTTTGATGTAGTGTCATTTATTTTTCTTTTGTTTCCCTTGCTCAAGAAGATATATCAGAAAAGCTATTACTAAGAGCAATGTCAAAGAGTTTATTGTCTATGTTTTCTTCTAGGAGTTTTATGGTTTCAGGTCATGCAGTTAAGTCTTTAATCTATTTTGATTTTATTCTTATATCTGGTGTAAGAAGATATTATAGTTTTATTTTTGATTTTTTGCATGAATCTTTCTAGTTTTCCCAACACCATTTATTGAAAAAAACTGTCTTTACTTCATGATATATTCTTGCTTCCTTGTCATAGATTAAATGGTCAAATAGGCATGGATTTATTTCTAGGCTCTCTCTTGTGTTCCATTCATCTGTCTGTTTTTATGCCAGTACCATGCTGTTTTGATTTCTATAGCCTTGTAGTAGAGTTTGGTATCAGGTAGTGTGATATCTCCAACTTTGCTCTTCGTTCTCAGGATTACTTTGGCTCTTTTGGGTCTATTGTGGTTCCATATAAATTTCAGGATTACTTGCTCTAGTTCTGTGAAAAATGCCATTGGTGTTTTGATAAGGATTGCATTGAATCTATGGATTCCTTTGGGTAGTATGCACATTTTAACAATATTAATTCTTTCTATCCATGAGCACAGTATATGCTTCTATTTATTTGCATCTTCTTTAATTTCTTTCCAAGGTGAAGTATTTTATAATGGTCACTTCATGCACATGAAGAGGAGCCACGACTCAGATTCATTTCAGTATTTATGCCTGAGCTTTTACTCGCAATGCATATTGCTTCCCAGCATTAATAGCAGAATCCAAGTTCTTCAGCCTGATAGTCAAAACTCTACAACACATGGTCTTTTCTCATCTCAATTTATTTTCCATTTTAACCCTTCCTTCCACCCCAAGCTACTGCTTTTGCAAAAGATGATCTATTTTTCTATATTGCCTTTTTTGCCCTCGTATCAACCTTTGGGAACCACTTCGAAATATTCACCTTCTTAAGAAGACTTCACAGGTATTCTCACTCAGAATCAGTCTCTTCCCCATGTACTCTGTATGTCCTTTGTCTCAGTACTAGAGCAATGATTTTCCTGACTAATATTAGTCGAGTATATAGTACATGTGTCTTTCTCTACTACATTTAGTGTTTCAAAATCAGGTTCCATGTTCTACTCCTCTCTGTTATATTCCCCAGCTCCCACACTAGTGCCTCAGGCAATGCTCAGCATGTAACAAGCCTTCAATATGTTTTGGTAGAATTGAATATCAGGCTTGAATGAGATTGGGATTTGGGTCATTAATAATGGTACCAAGTGAGAAGTGAGATAGTAAGTCTGATCAATCTATTCCTGAGGTACATATAGATCCCAAAGTGTCTTTAGGCTTAATTGTCCAAAAAACACACCATGAACTGAAGTCAAGACTCTCTTCTAATTTGTAAATGGAGTACAGCATTCAATTTTCATAAAGCATTCTATTCAGTAATGCATATTAGTTCCTTATGAAATAATTTTTTTTTGTTCTTTAGCTCCACCACAAACAAAACTTGGTTATCAGTGGCAGTAATAATAATAATGACAAAGGTAACATTTACCAGACATTACATTTATAATCTCCATTTGATCTTCAGAACCATCAGATGGGATAGATACTACTATTATTCCTTTTTTTTCTGGAAGAGACTATTGAGGTTCAGAGAGCTAAGTGGCTTCCCAGGATCACTCAGTTAGTACGTTGCAAAGCCAGATGCAATCTGACGCCCACGTGCTTAACCACCAAACCGCATCATCTCTCTAGAGACCTGACTTAATAAATGTTAGTTTCTTTTCCTTCTCCCCACACAACTAGCAGAGCTAAGTCACAGCAGCTTTGGCTCAGCAGAGCTGATAGTTACTGACCCCCCGCTTTGTCCTTGCGTGCCTGTCATGGCCAGTTTTCCAGCCGGGCTGTTCGTGTGAAGATGTCTACTCACATCCTGGTCATCGTTAATTCCCTCATTAAGCTTCTCAGGAGGAGGAAGCAGTGGGAACAGCCTTGGCTCTGAGCAGATTGGGCTCCATTGGAGATGGGACATGAAATCTTGGCACACCATTGGCCATGAGTCATTGGAAGCTTGAGCTATGTACCAGAGAGGACGACAGGAAACCACAGGTTCTGGTTTCGCTCTTGTGGTGACAATCTTTCAAGAGGCTTCATGACTGTGGTGGTTCAGCTGTTCTCCAATGGTTGCCTCCCTGTCAGTCCTGGACTGTGTTTCTCTTGGCCAGTCACACGTGGAAAACTTCCTGGCTCTGTCAGTGCTACTCAGGGAGACACATGCACTTCCTGAGTCTTCACTCCCTTCTCTGACTGATACAGCCATTTTGTACAGCTCCTTCCTGCTGTTTGAAGACATGTTTATAGGCAGCTGGGAAATAGGGACTCTTCATCTTGACAATAGCTTCTCACCAAGCCAAGAAATGGTCTTTGAAGTGGTCTTGGTTTCTGAGTGAACAGAACATTTATACTCCAGCAACAAATACCTTTTGTTTCTCTTCCAGATTCACCATTTCTTGATATAAGATGTTGTCTTCAACTTCAGTCCTACCCAAGAGTCTTCCACTCTCGTGTTGACATAACTCTTCTCTTAATTCATTACCATTGGACTCAGTACACAGGTCACACTCATCTTCTGAAAAATTCATTACCTGTCTTTTTTATTAAAAATTGTTTCATCAACTTATTTAGCTGTTCATATATACACTATACTGTTTTTTTGCCTAAAAGAGGGTAAAACACAGTTCTGGTCATCAAAAAACTGGAGGAGATTTGCAAATACGTGAAAAATTGAATAGTACTGTGTTATAGTAAAAAGCAAGTGTGGAATTTGGTGTTAGAGCAAACTTACAATTGAGTCTTGTTTCTGCTGCGGAATTATTAGACAAGTCCTATTATCCTCATCCATAAACTAGTTGAACATGCACCTCTCTCTCAGTGCTGCTTGTGAGGAATAAATGAGACAATATCATAACAAGCATTTTGCAGAGCCTCTCACACTTAATTAACACCCCATAACTGGAAGCAATTATTAATTCTCATAATTAGGATGTGGAAGCATATACAGGACAAGAAAACCTCTTCTTTCAAAATAAAACTGGATAATATCAAGATAGAAAGTTGCTTCAGGCATCTACCCAAACAAAAGCATATGCTCAAAACTAAAGCAAAGTCTTTGCTGAGATACCTATAGTGGTTACCAAGCTTTAATAGAGTTCTTTGTAGAACTGGGTCTGAACTTAACCCCTCGGGGTCAGAGACAAATGGCAGAAAGCTTCTACTTAATTCAGTTTTCAAACTCCTGTCTGCCTCCAATCAGGCAAGCAGTCAACTTCCCCACATTTAGGGCACACTGAGGCAAGGTACTAGGGTGTTTACTCGCCACAGACCAACCTGAGATGACTTCAGAGCTGGACATGGCCACCCCATAGAAGTTCCAAATGTCATGCTCCTTCAAAACATTTAGGCCTTTCAGAGCATGAGATTATATTTTAACAGGTCTCTCAGAATTCTGATTCTATCTCTACCCCTATGTGGAAACTCACATGTTTGTCTCTCATATTGCATCCTACATGCTTTGAAAACACCAGATAATAACCATTCATAAACTTAGAGAGAGGCTTACACTCTGGTCAGGCCAATTTGAACACTGAGCTACAGGTGTTGACTTTTGAACCTCTTGTAATGTGTCTGTTTGGTGCCCTAAACATTTTTGCTTGAGAGTAAGATCTGTTCTAATTTTTTCTAGGTCTTTTTATGTATCACTAATAAAAGCAAATTGGTGTAGTCTAAACACTTGAATTTGTAGCAGCTGTAAGCTTACCTGTTTGAAGTCTATGGATGATAATTCTTCCTTGGAGGACAAATCAAAAGGCAGGTACTCTAGTCATGAGAAATACATAAAGGATTTTTAATAAGTAAAAAGACTGAATTCAGAGAGAATGTATCTTTATTCTTCAAGGTTATGTCCTGACCCAGATGTTTTCTACTTTGTCCAACAACTTTAGATTCTTATTCTGTGGCCATAGGTATACACATTGTAGACCTGACTTTCCTTTGAACTTTCTGCCATTAATAAGGCTCAGGGTCAATAGGAAATATGCATTGAATATCTAGGTACATTTTCCAAACAGCATTAAGATTCTTCTTTATGGAACGCAATGTTTGATGTACTTGGGAGAGGTTAACTTGTTTACAATACGCACCTAGACATAGCTGAATTATTTCTTCCTTGATTCCTTCTTACCCTCCACCTCTTCATCCAATCAGCTTCTCATTTCTTTATTCAATACATTTATACACATTTATATTAAGCTTCTATTGTTGGCCAAGCAGTGAGCTAAGTATTAGAGATATAAAACAGAAAATACACAACCTGACTTTTGAACTAGAAAGGAAGAAAAAGATGTAAAGTTAAGCTGGAAAATAATGTAACCAAAGCATAATTAAAGTTAATTGGAAGAGTCAGTATGGACAGAAGGGGAAGAACTTACTTATAGAGTCAGACAGATCTGGACTTAAGCGTGGCTCTACCACTAATTAGCTCTATGACCTTGGACAAGCTATTTTACTCTGATAAGACTTGTTTTCCTTGCCTTAAAATGGGAATCATAGCAGTATCTACTTCACAGATTTATAGTGAGGATTTGTGAATGAAATGGGATAATCATGACAAACATTCAGCACTGTGTTCAGTACTTAGTATATACTCAACTTCTCTGTTATTAGAATTAGCAATAATGTCTGGGAAAACTTTACAGAAAAGTTATGTTGGTCTTGACCCTGAATAATGAATTGGGATTTGCCAGGTAGAAAAAGGGAAAGAATATTGCAAGTAGAGGAAATACCGTGGATAGCCTGGGGTCATGAATGCAAGTTAGGTGATAGGAGATGGTCAGTGTGGTCAGTCAAAGAGTACCTGGGATGACAGTTGACACTGTACAAATAGGGTAGGACAGTTGGAAAAGGAACTTGTATTTCATGGTAAACATCATGCTTTATACAGTGCACAGTGGAATGTAGCATTATACCACTCAATCCAGAAACAAGGGGACTGAATCCTAGAAGGAGGAATAGTGCTAAGAAGCAGTTTCTTAGCTGTCAATTAGCCTCCTAAGCCCCATAACTTGAAGCTTTGTTGTGCAACCTCAAAATATCAGCGACGGTCAGATATTTTCAAATTTAGGCCAATATATTTGGCAAAAGACCTCCTTCAATAGACCACCTTTTGTGGTCATCTCTGATGGAAATGTTAAAGAGCTGAGAATTGGGAATTCTGGAGTCTTCTTATTAAACCATTATGGATAATACCAATGGGATAAATGGTTGAACAAAATGGTCTCCAAGGATAATTCTAGTTCTAGGTCATGATTCCAAGTTATGAGGATTCACTAAGCATCTAAATTAAGTAATGGGCCCAAGGTCACACAGCACATAGCAGAGCCAGGATTAGACTCTGCTCTTAGGCTTTTTTTTTTTTTAACCCTTATACTGTCTCTATGCTATTATGTTCAATTACTTTCCCAGGATAATGATGACATTCTCTGCTTCTTGTCATTTGTAATTTAAAGACTGCAATTGTTCTCAAAATCAAACTTAGAATTTAATTTGGGAACAAGTGGGTTTTGTGGTCTGTTTAATTAAAATTCTAGAACACAGAGTCCTCAGCTTCTTTTTCTTTAGGCTGAGGGTTGCTTTGAAAGGCATCCTGGGATTGAACCCCATTTGAAGGCTGAGAGTGTTTACAGCAAATTTCCCCTGTACTGTATGCTGGCCTCTAGGCAGGAGGCCCTAGAGAAGAACTTCATTAGCCTCATTACTCCTCTTGCCACACTCAGGGTGGCCAGATTCCATTATTTTACAGCACACATGAATGAGAATGAGAAAGTGAGTGTGTGAGTGTGTGAGTGAGTGTGTGTGAGTGTGTGTGTGTGTGTGTGTGTGTGTGTGTGTGTGTTGTGTGTGTTAGAGAGAGAGAGAAAGAGAGAGATTATCAGCCTGTTAATGAAGTACATCAACTTCAAGCAAGGCTCCTTTTTCTCTTGGAAGTTCGAAGTGCACAGATGACATATTCTGTTTTAAATTGTTATGAAATTTTCAAATAGTTTAATACAGTGCTTATTATCAAAAGGCAAAAGGGATGTGCTTAAAGGTAATAACACCTCATTGGCTTAGAGGCACCTACCTCACTGGCTTTAAAGTGCTTTCTTGTATTGGGTTGTAAATATTATTGGCTTTGAACTCACCCCTGAATTATGCAAAGCTTTTGTTCCTCTCTTGACTGCCAAAGGTTTCTGAGCACCCCTTCAGCAGTTCCTTGCTGAGAGGCCACACTGCCAGAGAGACTACAGGTGGCTGTAAAATCTGACAGCCTGAGTGAGGGAATCCAAATCTGTTTCTTACTGAGTAGCCAAGATGGTTGAGTAACTCCACAGCCAGCTGTATATTACTTTTATGAATGGCAAGGAACATGTCATCTCAGTAGCATCTGCACAGAGCATCTTCCTGGACCATTCCAGGCTGGTCCAGAAGGTCCAGGTGTGGCTGTGTTTTTGTGTAACATGCCACATATATGAGCAAAGCCCAACGCTCCATATCCTGGGATTTTCTAACACCTCCTCTGTTGTGAACTTGGTACCTCAATCTTTGGAATTCCAGAGTCTACTTAAAAGGTAATTTTTTCATAACAAGCTCTTTGCTCTCCTTCTAATGCTGAATTCACTTCATTATCCAAGCTCTTTAGTCTCTGACTTAAAGTAAATAATGGTCCACAGCTGCTGCAAGTTGGTTTACCCTCCAATAAAGGTCAAGATGGCTGACTAAACATCAGAGGAAAACCTTCTAAAATTTAGTGTTTAGACTAACTTACATCTATGTTTATCTCTTTTTTGTTTGTTGCAACTAAATAGGCAAGTGTGGGCTGTGGTTAAAGCATGACCAGGCAACCTGAGTGCCATGGCTTTCCTTCTAGTTCTGTAACTCTGACACATCTGAAATTCTTTCCTTCCTCCTATGCCTCAGTTTCCCCCACTGTCATACATAGATCAGTATCCAATCATTTCTCTCAGACTTCTTCATTGGAGTTCATGGGGATCTGCTTGTCCATAATCCATGAAACCAAATACTGGAAACCAGTTTTTTACAAGTCCAAGAGAGGGCCAATCTATCTCCGTGGCTTGACAGTCCTCACCTAAAGCTGAAATACTCACAAACTCAGGACAGCGGGAACATACAATGAAGAGAGAACCACTCCATGTGAAAGCTAACCTTTAACACAGGAAGCCAAAGAAGCAAAAAATCCTACATCTCAGTAGGAAGTTGGATCCATTGGTGCATTTCCACTTACTGGGGGAACTGGGAGAATAGGAAAGGATTCTGCCATATACATTTCCAGATGGGATTTCTGGGTTTGGCTTGTCGTGGGGCCCACACAAGCTCTTCAGCTGTGTCCTGGGATCTTGAGGGGAAGGCCTAATAGCAGGATGAGGCAAAAGATATCCTCCCAGGGATATAAATTTATGAGGTTAAAACCTAATGCAAACACAATTTTCTCTGGAAACACTACCACAAAGAACAAAAAGGTAAGCAAAGATTTTTCCTAAGACAATGTAGTTCATTAAGATTAATGGTTAGGGAAGAGAAGAGGGATACTATAGCAAACTCTAGGCTGGGAACAAAGAACAAGGAACATCTGATGGTTTCTACTAAAGAAGCTCATGGCCCCCATTTGAAACCATTATTGTCTCATGTCTAGACTACTCGGTGACCTTGGTCTCTGCTTTGTTTAATCATTCACTCCCATGATCAAGCTAATTTAGATGCAGAGTAGGAGCATGATATAAAGTAGAGCCCATCCTTGGCTCATCAACCTACATGTCCTGGTACGGGGCTATATTTGCAAGAAGGATGGGCTGGGGGTCGGGTGGGGGGGAGGTTGTTTTCATTTTGTTGTTTGTTTGTTTGTTTGTTTTCATCTATCCAGAAAAGGAGACTTACTCTAAGTTGCCTTTATGTTAGTAGTGTCCCTATGCATCTACCCTCATGCTTATTACCTCTCTGACCAAAGCTATCTTGTCTTATGAGATTAGCTTCAAATCCTATTTACTCACTAAGCTTTTTCCTCTGAATCTCCAGACTTTTCTTCCATCTGTGAGACATGGTGGAGGCCAGTGATTAACAGTTAAATTTCTGAAGTTATGTGTCTAGTTGGAATTCCTACTCTGTCACTTACGTGTGGCTTTGGGCATGTTATTTTATCTCTCTAAGCCCCAATGTACTCAATTATCAATGAAACAACAATAACAGTTCTCTCATAAGGTGGTTTTAAAGAGTAAATGACAATGTGGTTTGCTTTGGAGCGTGGTGCTTAGCTCAAGGAAAGTGTAGACTGAATATTTTTATACTCATTTTTTTTTCATTAAATAGTTATTGAGCATCTACTACATGCCAGACACTTTCTAAGCTCTGGAGAGCCAATGGTGGGTAAACATAGTAATAACTCTGCCCACCTAGAAACAAGTGGGGAATATAGGTGATGTTTCAAATTATGACAATAAGAACGTCAATGGGAACAAGTCCAAAGGCAAGATTTCTGCTATGAGAGCCTGTAGTAGGTTTTGTCCTGCTCAGAGAGGTCAGAGAAGACTTTTCTGAGGATTGGATGCTTGAGCTGATATTGGAAAGAAGATGAGTAGGTGTCGACTAGTTGAAGAGGAGAGGGAAGGGTGTTCCAGGCATAAGGAACAGCACATGGAAAGGCCTTTGCTGGATAATACCAGATATCACCCAGAGGAAAAGAAACAGAAAGAATAGGATGGGGTGTGATATGAGACCAGGCTGCAGAGGTCAGAGGAGTATCCTAGGCAGGGTCTTATAAGCATTGAAGAAAGAACAGTGAGATGACATGGTCTCTTTTGCTTCTTCACAAGATCTCTCTAGCTTCAGTAAGGAAAATTAATCAGACAATACATGGGTAGAAGCAGATAGATCTAGAAACTACTGCAGGCCTCTAGGTAAAAGATGGCAATGGGGAAAGAGGCAAAAAATATTTGTGTTTGAGAGTTATTCTTATTTTCCTCTCAACCAAAAAAGAATGAGATACTATTTTTATTATTTTTCAGTGAGTAACACAATTTTGTATTTCTATTTATTTAAGTCTCCTATCACTGTCTAAAATGTATGCCCTGTCATTTCAATTAGAGAATAGAATATTTGTAGATAAGAGTCATTTGTATTTATTGTATATGTTGCATGGCATCCTGCTTATAGCAACTGTAAAAGGAATATCTGCTAAGGTGTTTTCTAAATTTCATGTACTAGTGAAAAGGAGAATAATAATAAGAATGGTTGAAACCATGAATTGTTGTGGAAGGTGTGATGATTGAAATCTTTTTCTCTGTGTTGCAGAGGAACCATGCAGAACCAGTAAGAAGAAAAAAAAATACTCAACTACCCCACCTGGACAAGAAGGAGGACTTCTTTTCCAGATGAGTTTCTTACCTGAAGGAAGTGAGTAAAACCAGCATGACACTCTTAGTCTCCCAGGGTACTTGCAATGAATGACAGGATCTAAGTGACCTTCATGCATGCTTTTCATGCAGAGGTTGGTGTTATTACTTACTGAAACAACACTAAGTAACCCAGCACATTTTTCTTTCTAATTTTCTTCTCAACTTTAATCTTTTACTTTACTGTTCTTTGTTTTCAGGGAAAAGCAACTGAAATCCCAACTCAAGGTGTCTTAAACCAGAAGGAAATTACTCTCTTAAATAACAGGTGGTCTAGATTCTGATGGTTCTCTGGAAAGGTCCAGAAACTCAACTATGTCATCAAGAATGAGATTTTTTCCCACTCTGTTTTGCATAGTACTGGCTTCAAACCAAAGCTGGTTCCCCTCAGTCATAAAGTAAGAAGGATAGCCCAGGCAGGAACTTGTCAGCATAGAAGAGAAAACTCACGAGCATCAAATACAGTAACATGCTCCCTTACTTGTCTCCATTAGAAGAAATGGAAAACTCCCCGTGCTGTAAAGTCATTTCCTTCAGCCTGATGGGGCCAAAAAAGGTCACATGCCTTTGTCCTGACCAATCACGAACTCCATGAAAAATGCCATACACTGATTTGCTTAGAGTGAGATTCTACCCCTGGGGATAGAGAGGCTTCCTGAACAAAATTGGGTGTGCATTCACAAGTAGAAAAGGGAGAAAGGTGTTGGAAAGGCAACTGAGTGTGCCTTCCTAGTATGAGCTGCTTTCTAGAAAAACAAGATGACTTTATAACTCATTCAAATTCCACTTCATTTATCCATCCATTCGTCCACTTACTCGATGAATATTTATTGGGTGCTTACTCTGAACCGGGCTCTAGGCAAGGTTATTGAGGCACCTGAAGAATTTTTCAAATACCTCTGCACATATTTTTCATTCACTTGCCACATATGGAGGCAAGTAGCCATGTAAAGAGACAGATGTACTCACATGGCACATTTTTAAAAACCCATGCTCCTAACACTCAGTTCTCACATTCAGATCTTCATAAATCTGGATTCCAAGGGGACCAGGTCACGATATCATTTTGGGCCATTGTCAACGAGGATTTACGATGGCTGTTTGCATGACCCAACCATATGCTGTGGCTGGGGAAATACTCTGGTTAGCCTGATTTGACGTATGTATTGATGACAAAGAAAGTTACACCACACCACAGGAAAAAAACAACATAAAAACACTCCCCAGTTTATCAGTGAACTGCCTGTAGAAATAATGACCTTCTTGGTAAAATCAAGAGATGATTAAAAATAATTAATGATACTTCTCGAAAAAGACATAACAATCATAGGATCTGGAAGCCAGCTGTTGAAACATTTCTTGAGAAGGTATATTTTATTGGCTTTGTGAAATATGTGCCTTTAGCCCTACAGTAAAAGGCCAGGAAAGGCAGACCTGACCCAGAGATAATGCTGGTTTTCTGTTCTTATATCTTTTCAGCACAAAGCCAAAGTTTGGGGAAACCAGGCATGATTTTTCTGAACTGACTCCATCTTTTCTCGTGAACCTGTCATCATAGAAGGGAAATCTGTGTGTCTTACCTGATGCTCTGAGATGCTCTTATCTTCACACACACACACCAATCACTCGATTTCCAAAATGAAGCCAGAGAAAGAAGGAAGAAAAATGCATTGAGCCTTTGTTTCCTCATCTTTCAAGTAGAGATAATACTACTTATATCAAGTAGATGGATTTGAGATTAAACAAAATACTATATACATAAAATACCAGCAAGGACAAGGAGTGGGGAGAGAGGTTAACTACAAAATAGCAGCATGCAGGAATTTTTTAGAGTGGTGAAACCATATCTTCATAGTGATGGTGGTTACATAGCTGTATGCTAGTCCTATACATTAAAAAGAATGAATTCTAATTTATATGTATGTGTGTGTGTGTGTGTGTGTGTGTGTGTGTGTGTGTGTGTGTAAAGTACATAGACACATTTTTTAATTAGTGAATCCCTAAGTGCCAGGCTAGGTGTTCCACAATAATAATTTTAAAAATACAGCCCCTAGCTTTAGAGAGGTAATAGTTTGGGGGAAAAGACATAAGAAAAAAGTTAACTTCCTCGCCATTTCCCTAAAAGATATCTTCACATCTATTTAGCTCTCTGATTCTCAGATTTGTCATGCTCCTGTCCCCTCTGAATAAGACCTCCTTCCCAGACTCAGGTACATGCTCCCTCTTGGTGCTTCTCAGCACCTCCCACCTATAATTCTGCTTACATGCCTAGTGCTTCCATGGATTATGAGTTGGTGAGGGTGAGAACTCTGAGTCTTGTTTGTTCTTGTATCCCAGCATTCATGACAGTGCCTGGATGATAAATGAATAATAAGGATGACAGTGCATGATAAAGAGTAGAGAAATGTTTTTTAGTAGGTGGCAGGTGGATAGATGATGGAGAGGTTATGAGTAAAGAATAAATAAGGTTCACCCTGACATCCCAACTTAGTCACAGTTCTTTACCTTGACAAGTAACAGGAGCCAACTTGAGCAAGCTTAAGAAAAATAGAGAATTTAATGAAAGGACATAGAAAGAAATCTGAAATTAAAAAATCAATGGGCTACATGAGAAACTAGAATCAGCAAAAGGATAGCTTTTGGAAACCGAGACAAAATTCTTTCTCCATGTCTAATCTTTTTTTTTTTTTTTTGCCTGTGGATCCATTTCATTCTTCTCTCTGCTCCAACTTCATTCTTTCTGTTCCACATGCATGTGTTGGAAAAGGTCACCCAACAACTGGGTGTCTCTTTCCTTTGAAGGAAATAGTACAGACTAACTGGCTATCTGTAAATCTCAATGCTGAAATCCTGGAAGGAAGAATCTTATTGTTTCACTTTGGTCTGAATTTGCACATTAAACAACTCTGATCAGGGCACAGGGGCCCACAGCAAACATGTGGCTGCTCAGGTTGACCCAATTCTTAGAGAAAAAGTGTTTTGGGGTTGAGCCAACACTCCAATTGGTGACCGTGACTGTGGTACACAGACTCCTTAGGCAACTCCCACAATTCTTATCTCTTGGTGTTAATGAACTTGAGTGTGGGCAGTGCCTATGACATGCTTTTAACCAATAGAATATGACAAAAGTGATGGAGTATATGTGCTTATGTGTATATGATTATGTAATATATGATTATAGGATCCATCTTGCTTCAGTATCTCCTTTAATTGCTCTGGGGTCACGGGTGGTCATGTTGGGAGACCCTACATGCCAAGGAACTGAGGGTGACCTCTGGTAAATGGCTATCAAAAAACTTGAGTCCTCAGTCCTTTGGCAAAAAGACACTAAATTCTGTCAACAACCTAAATGAGCTAGAAAACAGATTCTTTCCAGTCAAGCCTCAAATGAGATGACAGCCCGGGCCAACACTTTGATTGCAGCTTTGTGAGATCTTAAGTGGAGAACCCAGCCAAGCCCTGCCTGGAATTCTGACCCACAGAAATTGCGAGATGATAAATGTGTGTTCTTTTGAGCTGCTAAGTTTCTGGTGATACTGTTACACAGCAATAGAAAACTAATAAAACCATACACTATTTTTAAATTAAAAATACAAAAGAAGGTTCACAGGTTCTCAGTACAAACTCGTAAAGTAAGTTTTGATTAGAGACATACTGTTCTAGGCAATCAGGGTATGGCACAATAGCCATACCTGACAATCAGTTGAAGAGATGCCCTGAGCCTTAGGCAGGATATCCACATTCACATAGTGGAAGAGGTTTAACTGCAATCCTCAGCCCCTGCCAGGATTCTGATATGTTCTGCTGGGAAACTTGCTCTCAGAAGATTGAGTAGTTAGCTCACCTAGGGGCTTGGAGAGATCATATTTAAGATGCCAATTTCAGGAGTTCAAAATGGTAGGGAGCTCAGAAGCAGCAGGCAGGTGGCCCAGGAAGGAATGTGGAAAGAGCTGTAAGAAGAGGTAAGGTGACTTCTTGGAAACTTCTGTTCTGGAGCTTTACACTGCCTGAACTAATTGTGGTCTCGAAGATACTGATTTTCGATGCTACTAAGTTGGGAGTGGGGGTTTTAGATGGTGTACATGCCCACTTCAGGGAAGGAGCCCTCATCTCTTATGCCCAACTTTAGTTACCACAGGTGGCTGATGCACCGATCGATCAGGAGACAGCTGTTTTCCTCTATATAGAGTAAGGAGCAACTGTAATGCTCTAAATAAAATATCGACATTATTGTCCCTGAATTTACTGATAAAAATTGCCTGTAATACTTGTTTTAAAATTTCAAATGTCCAGACCTCTCCCCTAAAATCTCTGGTTCAGCAGGTCTAGGTCGGATCCAGGAATAAGTGCTTTCAGCTTATGTGACTTGAATCATCAGGGCAGTCTGGGAAAACTCTGTAGCTAGTGTTCGTGGATTTTGCCCTGCATGCCGATAGTTCTGACCACATGTCATTCAGGTAGCTACTGTGGTCCAAGACTGCAAAATGATGCTCGTCCAAGATGCCCCTCCTGAGTACTGCACAGAAGGCTCAGAGAATCCCCAATGCAAACGATTCTGTTGATGCATTTCCCAAACAGACAGGATCGGGAATCTGCCCTAACCGTCCACACATTCAAGGAACACTCAGGGAGCTGGTCTTCCAGTAAGACTCTTTGGAAAATTGAAAACATGCAGCAAAATTGGTGCTCACAGACAGAATGCACCTGAATTGTGTTTGTGTGGGGAGTGGGGAGAGGATGCCGGAGGGTCAGCCAAAGCCCTCACTCTTCCTCCCTCATTTGTCCTCATTTATTTTGGACCAGTCGGCCCAGTCAGTCTAGTTCCTGTCTTTGCTTTAGTTTCCTGTTCTTCCTTGTCAATCGTCTACCCCTCCTCTCTGAAATGTCACCACTAGCAACTCCATCTGCTCACACAGAGACAGCCTGCTTCAATTCCAAGTGACACCTCTATTGGAAAGTGCTGACAGAAGCTGCCTCACCTCTCCTTGGTGTACACATAGAAGAACCACAAGCAGAAAAGTGAGCCCACTGTGGTCTTATTGGACAGTGGTGGAGCATGCCTGATTTTCAGAAAAAGCTCTTTTGGCTTCTGAGTTATCTTCTACCTAGTTTTGCCCCCTTCATCTCTGGCCAGTCCTGTTAGCTGCAGGTTGTGGCCCTCCTGAGACAATCCCAGCTCTGAGACATTCTTTGCCATAGGGGCATGGCCAAGGACAGGCAGGAATTGACAACCCTTATTGAACAAATGGGCCATGCACAGCTTCTGGCAAACAGGTGCTCCAGACTCCATAAAAGCACATGTTGTTTGGTCTCTAAGGAACATAGCTCACACAAACACAATTAATGAGTCAAAAGTAATAAAAAAGGAATGGAGTTTCTTTACTCTTGTCTTTCAAAAAGAAGAAAGAAAATGCTAGTTTCTAAAATATTTACTGCAGTCCCACTTCTTGTCTTCTACCTTCCCCAGACCCTGCAGCTATATGGAAAGCACCCCAGCCCCCAACACACACCCAAACACACTTACAAAACACACAAACAGGTAGACACGACTTGCACCTGCGCATACACCCCTGCTGTGTTCTGAGGATGGTACCTTCCCTCCTCCTCCTCCGCCTACACTGAGTGTTTTATTATGATGACTGACTCAACCTTTCCCACCCTCTGTCAAAATCTGTACTTACAGAGCATGTCCAAGGGGCAGAAATGTAGAGTCCACTATAGGATTCTCTCCCCTGAGCTGGTCTATGATTGCTCATCAGTCCATTTATCTTATTATATGAGCTATTAGAAGAGGCAGGTGAGAAATCATGTGTAGCCAGCTGCTTAAAGATGCAACTTTCCAATACCCTGAAGCTAAAAAAAATTAAAACTATTCTCTTTCACCCCCATAGACTGTGAGCTCTGTAGCAAGTGCCCATGTTTCTCCAGTACTTAAATTATGTCTCACACTTTGCACAAAATCTCCCAAAGGGCTCATTTGTTGGATATTTATTATGTACAGGCAGGTGATTTATATGAATTAATTAATTCTTGCTCATTAATGAAGAACAAGTTTTAATATAATAATAATAGCACAAGTACTTATCTAGTTCTTAACAAGCACTGTTCTGAGTTTTAAACAAATATTTAATCTTCATAACGATGCCATTAGGAAGATCCCATCTATTTTCTGCAGAAATAGGTCACACAGCCCATCAGTGGTAGATATCAGGTGAAAACCAAGGTGGCCTACCTTTATTCTTTTATCTTTTTATCTAGCAAATCTTGCCACTACATTTTCATTGAAATTCAGAAAACCAGCAAATTGTTTTGGCAGTTCTTTTTTTCTAAGAAAGTACCATTTCTGTGTAAAACCAGTTCCCAATGACATTGTCACTCTACGATACATGTTCCCAAATCTGCATATTATCAACAGAATTAGATCTAAATGTCAGATTACATACTGTTTAATATTTGGCCTTCCCTAAAGACACATAAAACTAAAATCTTTGTAGACTCCTTTGTTATTTTCCAAAGCATTTTCCAGACTCTTTATTCTCCCCAGCCTTCAAAGTCCTGCATTAGCCCCTCTTCCTTAAGGACATGGGCTATGGTTCAACACATGTGGTCTCCAGCCCACCTTTGCTGGACAGGGTCCCTCAGGCATTCTGTGTAACATATGGATCTCCATAGGGTTGAAACTCAGGTATAGAAAATTAAGGCTCTGAAGGGTGTAGTTCATGAAGTGGGTGCTGCTGTGAGCAAATATGTGTCCCCCCAAACTCTTAATCACTAATCAAGGGATGTAAGCTGAGCTCAAATTAAAGAAGGCTTGTTTTGCATTTCTGGGAGTAAATTTATCTAACTCTTACCTTTCTATCCCTAAAGGTGGTACAGATTAAAATCTCTATTGTTTCAAATTAAACTCTAAATTGCTTTAAAACTATATTTTCTAAATAACAAATTCTTAGTGAGTTACAAATAAAGCAGGAGGTGCTAAAAATCAAACTGGCATCTTTGTAAATCTTTGACTCTTTTTGGTCGATGTGAAAAGGATAGCCATATGTTTCAACAACTTTAGCAGACGTAATTTTAGTAGTTTTCTGGTCCAGAGAATTGTCTTCCCCTTGAGTAAAATTTCAGTGATACCCTATTTGCATATAACTGATAAATACCATGCCTTTATAAATTAAAATAAAAAAATACTATTGTTAGTAAATCAGAATAACCGATTTTAATAAGATATATTATATATAAATAGTCTGGGAGCTGGAATAGATCTATATAACTTTTCCACTCAGAAGTAAGAGCCATATAAAAGCAAGAGAGCTCTAGTAAGCTCCAAAGCATGGTTTTTATTAGTATTTCCTATGTCTCTGTTGTACAAGGAAAATATAACTATGCATACAAATCATATTGCATTGACTCAAAAATATTACTTGCTTTTAGCAAAGTCCAAAACAAAAATAAAAATGAATTAATAGATAATTTCCTTAGCCAGAGATTGATTTGACCCTATTTTTATTAGTTGGCATGTGTTTTAATAAAGTATCTTAAATTACCAGCACTATTAAGATGTCCTGTTATGTCTCTGTGACATTACCTTCAAGAATCCAGCTTCATGGACATAAGGCTTTAATATGTTATGATTCAAAGATCCTACAATTTTTTCCCCTGAAAACAACCGAAAAGAAGCACAGACTTTTTAAAAGTTAAATAAAAATATAAGGGCTTCAGTGGGATATCATATTTTAAAACAACCCGTGGGAGATCTTTCTGTGATGTCAATAATCAGTTCCTGACATATGTGTTAAAAAAAAAAAAAAGCAACTCATCTTCTTGTATCAAAAATAATCTTAATTTAAAAACTAGAAGTTCTGAAATTGTGTAGTTTAGGTGTCTTGAATCAATTATATTACAAAATATTTTTTTCTTA
The DNA here is from genome assembly GCA_004027375.1 of Macroglossus sobrinus. NCBI lineage: Eukaryota > Metazoa > Chordata > Mammalia > Chiroptera > Pteropodidae > Macroglossus > Macroglossus sobrinus. The sequence continues at coordinate 5,098 of PVKZ01006864.1, read as the reverse complement.
CATCTTTGATAGTACAATCTATTAAACATTGCCTTCAATGTTTCAGGGGGAAAACTTTCTCCTTAATTCCAATGATCATTCTGTTAAAACTCAGTGTTTGCTGGGAAAAGTTAAAGAACTTTCAGAAGCTCCACCTGGCTGGTTCCCATGGTACAGGCACCTATGTCTCTCTGTCTACTGGAATCTCCAGACGACAGGCGCAGAATTGAACACGGCAGGGCTGTCTACTTCCTACCAGCTGATTACAGCTGCCTTAGTGGAATTTAGTTCTACTCTTAATTTTCTGCCTTACCTGGAGCCCAACATGTATCCTGTTTCCTATTTTGCCAAACCAGTTTGGAAGAATATTGAAGACACCCACACGGTTTGATCATTTTTGACGATTTTAGGAAACCCAAGACAAATATGGTGAGAAATGCCAGCACCTGAGTAAAGGGAAGACTCCGATGAAGAGAAGAGTGGGTGCTGCCCCTCAAATATCTAAAACTGTGGCAGAGTTAACTCCATCACTAGTGAGGCAGGTCACCGAACCATGCAAACATTCGCCCTGCCTGGCCTCTCAGTGAGGAAATTTCTCCCTTTTAATGGGTATTTCCACAAAGTCGAGACAGATCCCCCGGCTTAATTTTCTATCTTAAATTAGTGTCTAAAAGTAGAGGATAGATGCAGGGGACCACTTAAGGTTTCTTTTCTTTCAGCTTCTGAGTCTTTGAGCTTGGAGTTTAAATTATTTTGTTCTTGAGTGAATTTGCATATTTCTCTACTATTAAATGTATGAGATAGAGAAGAGTTAATGGTCCTGGAGTTTATTATTCTCCTTCCCCTTTTAAGAAATACCCTATATTCTCCTCAAAGGCAAGGGTAATACCTCATTTCTCTCAGGATCTGCATAAAAGCAGGACTTCAGCATATTCTGAACTGATTTGAAATTGCATGTTTTGATCACTTGGTAGTTAAGTTTCTTAACCAACATGAGATACCCACAAACTGCTAAGTAGTTAGTGTTTAAAATAGAAGAACATTTTTAAATGATGTAGACCTATGATTCCTGACACAGATATGTAAGATATAATCTCAAAGGGGAAAAAAATGTGTGGAACAACACTTATGATACCGCTTACGTTGTTTAAAAGAGAAAGCAACCCCAAAACTAGTTGTTTCCTTAGGCATGTATCTCTGAATGCAAATGCATAGAAAAACAACAACAAGAGAAAGGCTACACAACAAGATAACAACAGTGGTGACCTGTAGGAAGAGGGTAGAATGAAGAGAAGGGATTTGACATTATTTGACATGTGTGTATTTATAACAAGCAAACTTTATTAATTCAGTACTTGTGTTCTTGAAAATAAGCAAAAGTGTAGAAGATCAAACAAATTTCAAATTACCCAGGGAATTCAGACAGGGAAAATAAGCAGATAGATCAAAGTTGCACAGCTCATAAAAATGAGGTGGAAATACACAAAATGCCCCTTAAAACAAAATCAGAGCAGCATGGAAAGGGTAATGTCAGGGCACTTTTCACATGCATGCTATTCAAATGTATTCTGGAAAGTGATATAAATTAGCAAGAGTCACCATAATGTGCACCAAATGTGGAAGCAGAGACATTCAGAAGAGCTATTTGTTTAAAAACAAATCTTTAAGAAACATGTTTTAACATGGGAGTTAATAAATAAATATGTATTTACATGGAAAATAGCTTTCATTATTTTTATAAATTTCTCTTTAGGGATAGACAGTTAAAAGATATTTAGCTTATAAAAAATCATTTTAAATTTTTAAAATATTTTGATACTAATAGTTTTTGTGGGGATTTGAAAATTATCTAAATATTTACGAGGAAAATTTTATCTTAATTGAAAATGGAATTTTTCCACCCAGTTTATCATTCTTTCTCTCTATTATTTTGTTTAATTAACATAATTTTATTATAAAACATTTGAGGGTCACTATTGAAAATCAGAAGGTACAAAAAACAGAAAGAAAAGAAACTTAAAATACTCATAATTTAACCAGCAATTTTCACCTTGGATTATATCTTGCTGACCCGATTATGCATATATGTATCTATATTACAAAAAAAAGATACTATTTTCAAAAATCTTTTAAACCTAATGTATTGAAATATTTTTCATTCTAACAAATCATTAACTATTTTTAAACTTGAGGACAAAATGCCTCCTCTTCATTAAAGTACTCTCATCAAGAATTCACTCAATAAAAAACAATTATTGTTTTGAACAATCACATCACATTTGAATGTTCATTTTATAAAGCATTCTCAAAGCACTTTTTTCTGTCTCTCAGTATTTTCTATTTTCAAAAGGCTTGTGTGTTTTTTGCTCCTTTTTGAAAGCAGTCACACCACATTAGTTCCCAGCTGTAGCCCAGCACCAAGCATAACACCCAGCTCATAATAAGTGCTTAACAGAGGCTTGCCGAGTGAACATTACACCATGGTATCCCTGGCTTGAGCAAGTACAGAGTGGAGAGTTGTGGAAAGAGAACATGGGCTCGGACCAGCACGCACATTTAGTTAGGTTAATTTGAGTGAACAGACCCAGGTTCTTTCTCTAAACAGAATCAATATACTTGGTTGAATTATACTAAACTTCTAACTTCAAACTTTGAGGCAAATTAACAAAACAAAATAAAATAATGTAAAAAAGCAACTACAATAACCATTAATTGAGCTAAAAAGAAAAGCCAAAACCAAAATTAATAGCAACTGATTTTTTTTTAAGTTTTTTTTTTAAGTTCAGTGAAGGGGAAAATTCAGTCAACAGTTTCATATTATCTGAATAACCAGATGATGGCATTTTAATCACTTCTCAACCAGATTTTTCTATGTATTATAGAAAATATTAGGGGTACGTCTTTGCAGTTTGTTTTTATTAATTATTTTCCTTATTTTATAAAAAGGACTAATAGGAAGGCCCTCTAGTGGCCAGTTACCGATTACTTCTCTGATTGATCTGGCACATTCAATAATGTCCTTAACTAAAAACAGTTCTGTATAGGGCTGCATTTCTATTTAAGCATAATAGTCAGAAGCACTAAAAAACAGCTTTTCTCACAGATGGCTATAAGTCCTACATTTCAAATATTTGTTCTCTTCTAATAATTCCTTGTCTTTTCTGTTTACAAACGTTAAGTACTCTTACATAAAGCGAAGAGAGAACAAACCCGTGTTTCTATCTCCTGACTACTAGCCCACTTGAAGGTTTTTGCTTTGTCTTAACCATTTTTTCCCCAGAAACATTCACCCAAAGAACCTATCATTATATATTTCTACACATTTCACATTGGAGCGTCTTTATTATCAATTTTTCTCCAACTTGAGCTTGCCTCAGTAGAATAGTAGCATAGTTTTAAGTTGATATATTTGGAAATGATTTATTTTTGAAGTATAAGTTTAAAAGAATAATTAACTTCATTTTCAAAAAGTAGTAAAACTAAAACATTATTTGAGTAGTGTTGGGTGATTGTGATATCACCAGGAATTATATCAATGACAGAAGTTGTATCTTGAATCTTAAAAATGAAATGATAATTAAATCTGTATTTTTCTGAAAATAGAATTTTTTTAATTTGAAAAATGATGTTAAATTTTACACATTTAAATAGCTTTCATTAAATATTTATTCTTCTAAAACCCATTCTCTTAGAAATAAAATGTAATATCTGAAGTCTTTTTTGCGATGATAGAATATTACATTTTCTACATTAAATGGGAACACTTTAATCATCCTTTTAAAGGAAGCACTAAAAACAAAACACAGAACTTGGTAGACTCTACCTTTGTATAAAGTAATTCTTCTTTCAAGATTCACACACATTTCATCCACAAACTAATCCAAGTCCATGGCATTTCAGTACATGCAGACACAAATAAAAGACAGTGATAAAAAATAAGGGACTGATGAAATTTATTTTGTGATTCTGGTACTCTTCCATCAGTTTATATAGTTTCTTTTCACTAATCTTTATTATCTCATTTCATTTTACTCTTTTCAATAGATGAGTGACTTTGATCATTTTTCAAAAATGAAAACACACGTATGCCATGTGTATTCATATTTTTCTGAAGACTTTTACACAGAACTATGCAAAATAAGATGCATTTTCTCTTTCCAAAACATTGAAATACAAAACATTGTATTTCATTGCTGAATTTTTGTACATCATGATTTCCAGCAGCTTCTTCTTATGTTATCATTAGTGGAATAGTAGAATAGGAAGGTGATTCTGGCCATGTAAATTATTCTTAGCAAGATTGTTCATGTACACAAAAAGCAGAGACTTCCCGATTCAGCTACTTCGGTTATTTCCCGTTATACTGAAAGCTGATACTATACGCTTTAAATTGGGACAATTTAGAGATCATTTGTGGCTCAATTAAGGCAAGAACCAAAAATATCTCTTTAAATGTTCCTTGCACTCAACTAGGTCATGTCTGCCACCTCCCTTTGTACTTTTGTAGGAGATAACAGATTACTATGAAATAGATCTGCTTTATTTTAACAGTTTTACTTGGGGCGTTAGCTGTGCAAGAAGTGGAAAATTTTTAACATGCTAACTAACTAAACAGATTAAAGAGGTGGCCTCTATGTGTCTTTGTGTGGGATGAACGGTCAAGTCTTACACACATTCAGTCCCCTACCTTCCCCCAGCCAGCCAGCAGCCACCACACTATGCTACATGTGTAGACAACAGGCCTTGATGTCTTCTCTGTTAGAAAATATAATCACCCAGAGTTAGAAGTGGAAAATAGGAGCCTCCGATCATAAACTCATAAAAGGCAATTTCAGTGTCAGAATGGTGGACTGAATAAATATAGAAAGGATTTATTATGAAGTTCTGTAATGATGTTGGCACCAGCAGCACACTGCTGGGCTGCATTCTATCGCCAAAATCCAGCAACTAGCACAAACATTGAACCACTGTGTTCTCAGTGACAATAACGAGAGTGGCTTGATGAGTGGCTGGCATGGCCACAAAAGACACATGCTGGCATGTTTCGGAACATAAATGATAGATCTGCTGCTGGGAGTTTATAATTATTTAATCAAACCCAGACTGCAGGACCTGCAGG
>PVKZ01006863.1:7500-29379 GCA_004027375.1 Macroglossus sobrinus | reverse complement strand
GATGGATGGATGGATGGATGAGTTTGTCCCATCGGCCCATGGTGACTTATCTCTTTCTATGTGGAAAACTGAAAACAAGGCAGACGGTTCACCCACAGGTCCTCATGTGCAGATAGATAGTACCCTGGTACCCTGTCCTATACACAGCAATGAGAGGATCTGCGGTGTGGGGGCTGGGAGCATGAACTCCGGGCCAGACTATCAAGGTCTGAATCCCAGCTCCGCCACTCACTAGCTGTATAACTCTAAACAAGGTACTTGACCTCTCTGGGCCTCACTTTCCTCCTCTGTAAAACAAGGATGAGGATAATGGTCCCTACTTCATAGGGCTGTGGTATGAGATGTGTCTGTGGCTCCTCTATCCGTATTCTAACAGTTCATTACAGAGGACTGAATTTCCGGCAGAGCAGCGAAGAGGGCAGGGAAGCGACTTCTGGGGGGACTTTTAGGGACTCCGAGACACAGAGGCATGAAGACAGCCAAGGCACAGAGTTCTGGTGTCCAGAGGGAACGCAGGCCCCGAGTCGCCCCACGAAGGCTGCATTTAGCAAGCCTCTTTGGCTGCTGGGGGGATTAGCGGCTGCCCGCCATGCAGATGACCATTTTTTTTAGGGAGCTCTGAGCCCACATATTCTTCCTCTGGTAACTCTTTTTCTCGTTTGCTTTTGAAGAAGTACCCCACCCGACGTCATCATCACATGGTCCTTCTTGGATCAGTATGTGTCTCCAGCCAGGTCACATGACGCCTAAGGGGAACTGAAGGGAAACATGCTTTCTCTGTCCGCTGCTCAGGGAGGCGGCACAGTCGTCATCTTGTCACTCGTGGGGACAGCCAGCCAGAGTAAAGCAAGGCCGAGAGATGGGACGAGAGCCACCATCGTTAAACATGCCCCACAGGCCCTGAGCTCAGGCTGCTCTTGTCCCTTACAGCAATGGAGCCTGAAGGCTACACCCACCTTCTTTCCTCCTGTGGTAACAGCTCTGGGCCTGCTGAGCCTCCTGAGTTCACCCCACCCGCTCTGCCGGGATCCCGTACGACGAACCTCCAGGAACCTAGGCAGGGAACCCCTGGCCTTTCTTGACCCCTCGCAATGTCCGTGAAGCAAACATTCGCCTTCTGGGTGTGGCATCTGTGTCTGAGGTGTGCCCGAGCCTAGCTAGGAAGGGTGACTGGCTCAAGGTCTGACCTCAGGGCCTTTGCCCAGACTGAGTCCACAGCCCTAAATGCTGTCTCTCCTCTGCCTGATGAAACCCTCCTTATTGCTTAAGTCCCGGCTAAAATGCCTCTTCCTGCAGGAAGCCTTCTCGGATGCCCCCTTGTGGAACTCCCCCTCTTTCTGTTCTATCCTTTCCTGAGACACGTAGCTCATCATCTTGGGGCTGTCTGTCTCCTCCCCCGGCCTGGAGATCTGGAGAGGGCAGGGACTTTCCCCTGTTTCCCAGGGGTCCCTGATGCCCTGCACTGTAGAGATGCAGCTCCTCGGTTTGAGGCCCTTTTACCTCCTTTGTCTCGTTTTGGTCATTCTAGCCTCTAGGGAGACATCACGGTGGCGGGGGTGGGGGGATTATTTTCCCATTTCTACACGCCGTGCCAGGACTTCTGATCAGACTTGCCTTTGGTCCCCTCCTGAGGCCGATTCACCACTGGTCGTGGGGTCCCTCCCTCTGCCCGTTCACCTCCCCGGCCCTGTGGATGATCTAAACAGAAACCTCATCCCCTCAGGCCCAGCCCCTTGGCCGCTGGGCTCCCCACCGACTCTGCCCCCGAACTTGCTGGGCGACTCGGGGCTTCCTGGAGCCTCATCTTGCTCGTCGTATTGGGCGATGCGTGCTCCCCTCCCACCACCAGGAACAGGCCTGGGGGCGTCTTTAGCTTCTGGCCGTCCAGCTCTACAAGCCCGTCTGCTTCTCTTGGGTTCTCACGAGTTGACAAGCAGCACCTGCCACGTGCTCACCGTGCAGGAGGAGACCGAGGCATGAGGCCGTGCTGGCCCACTGCGGTCACCTGGCTGGCAGGAGCTGGGTTCCAGGGAGACCGAGGCAAGCAGGACCACATGGACCAGTGGACCCTTCTTGTCCAGGGACAGAGCAGCTGGGCCCTCTGGGCCAACATCTGGAACCCTACTGACCTCCTACCATAGGTATTTCTGCACACCTGGACCCCAAGGGACCGTGAGCAGACACAGCGAGCGCTCAGTGCAATGCCAGGCCATCGAAGTGCTCGTGGCCATCATCTCACTGAATCGTCATACTGCCCGAAGTGGGACTCTCATTATCCTCATAGTGTGGACACGGAAACTGAGGCTCAGAGAGGGAAATGACCACCCAGGGTTTCACTGTTAGTCAGCGGCTGTCAGCCATCCGATTCACAGCAGATCTAAATCCATGTGTCCGACCCACATGCCTCCAGGCTACAGTCAAGCTTGATTCCTGCCCCCTCATCTACACTCATCCTTTCTGACCTTCACCAAGAGCCCTGTAAGTAGGTGAGTGGAGAAGAGCATCCCCGTTTTACAGACGAGGAAACCAAGGCCCAGAGAGGAGCAGCGACTTACCCATAGACACACAGCAAGTCAGGGGTGGCCTGCAGCTTGAACATGGGGCTCCTGGTGCTTGAGGTGAACCTCTTGTTCTCCCGGGTGGCTGCAGGGGTCACGGTGCCCTGGCCCCTCCCATCACGGCTGCTGCCCTCTCCACGGTCACTCAGAAGGGGTCTCTCTTTCCCCAGATCTAATGAGTGCATCCAGCCAGCTGATTCAGACTCTTACGGCATTTGACAATGTTAATGGCCCTCCCTCGAGCATGTGCTACCCCAACTCCTCACTCCGTGGGGTTGTTTTTCTTATCTTACCACACCTTCTACACCCTCAGAATATCCATTTGTTTTTGAGTGAGTTTTGGGGGTGGTGTATTTTTTAAAGAATTTGTCCCTTTCATAAGGCTATTGAATTTATTGGCATGAAGTTGTCATAAGAGTCAACTTCTCTGGGTGGTTCTTCCCAGCATCCTCCAGGGCACCTGTTTCTCAGCCCTGCCTGAATTCTCAAAATTCCTCGGGGCTTGGTCCTTTGCTCTCCCTTCCTCCCCTCTCCTCTCATCTAACCCTCTCGTGGACTGCCATGGACCCATTTCCTGTTTACAGGTTTTCAGTATAGGCTCAAACCCCTCGTCTGAGCCTCGGACTTTTGTCTGCCCCACTGCCCACCTGACAGCAACCCCCAGGGGTCTGTCCCTACAGCTGCTTCAAGTTCAGCATCCCACAGCTGAACGTTGCACACACTCTGCAGCCAGCCTGGAGGCACTCATACATTGGCCTAGGCACTGCTGGCTGTGTAGCTTTGGGCCAGGTGCATAACCACTCTGTGCCTTGGTTTCTCCATCTGTAGAGTGAGCATAATGATAGCACTTATCGCTTTAGATTGTAGGGAGGATTAAGAGTTCGTGTCAGTAAAGCACCTTAGTGCAGTCCTGGCTTATAGTCATTGTTATGTGGATTTTTCTGTTATTATTAATATTATTTCCTGTTCTTTCACACCAGCCTCTTCCTCAGCGTTCCCAGCTCAGCAGATAGCACCGCCACCCTCCCTGGAATCCTGCGCCTTCCCGATGGCCACCCATGCCGTCATCCAGTGCTATACACCTCCCCTGCTTAACACTTCTCACACACGCCCCCTCTTACCATCCCCACTGCACCCTCCTGAACCATCGCCTCCCCCTCTCTCCTGGACCTTCAGTGGTCTCCTAACTGGTCCCCCGCCTCCCGTATTGCCCGCTTCGATCTGCCCTCCTCCCAGAGGCCTGAGCGGTCTTCTGAAGATTGGTCTCAGCCTTTCATTGCCTCCAGGAGGAAGTCCCACTGCCTGAGCCTCCAAAGCCACTCACCAGCAGGCATTGCTGACGTCCCCTTGTCACCTCCTCCTGTTCTACCTGCCACTGGCTCAAGTGCTTAAAGCAGGGCCTTTGGTTGTAGATTCTGGGTCTTCATTCTGTTGAATATTTTTTTTGCCAAGCATTTCTGTCCTGCATAGTTTCTTTTGAGAAATCAGCTGCCAGTCTTCTGAGTGTTCCCTTATAAGTAATTATCTGTTTTTCTCTTGCTGCTTTTAATATTCTTTCTTTGTATTTAACCTTTGGCATTTTAATTACAATGCGTCTTGGGGTGGGCCTTTTTGGATCCCTGATTTGGGGAATTCTCTGAGCTTCCTGGGGTTTTATGTTCATGTCCTTCACCAGGTTCGGGGCCTTCGGATGTGCCATTTCATCCACCTGGATTATACTTCCTCTCCCTCTTCTTTTCCTTCCCTTTGGAGCCTCCTGATCCCCGTCCCTCTACCAGGCCTCTGCCAAAATATCCACAGCCTCTGGGTTCCTTCCTGTGCAGGTCCCAGTCCCACTGGACTGGAGTTGTCTGTCTTCCCCATGGGACCCTGGGAACCATGAGAGCGACATGTCATTTTCTGTTGCTGCTTTTCAAATCACCTCAGTTCCCCTCTATGATTAGGCTACATATCTGGCTAAGATGGCGGGATGTTGCAAATGGAATCGAGGTCTTTTTTTTTTTTTTTTAAAGAAGCAATAGAAAATTTTAGCTGCTGTGAACCACATACGCTTATTACCTCAGGTTCTCCTGTGGCAACACCTGGCGAAGTCCTCTGCTCAGGGTCCCAAGGCTGCATTCGAGGTGTCAGGGAGGCTCCAGGGTGCCGTGTTTGTTGACAGGACTCGGTTTCTTGAAGCCGGAGGCCCGAGGTCCTTGCTTTCTTGCTGGCTGTTGACCAGAGGTGGGGGTGGGGGTTTCGGAGGAGATAAAGAGGTATCCTCAGTTTCAATAGGTCACCCACAGTTTTTTGTCATATGGCCTTTTTGCGGACCTTCTCACACATGGCAGGTTAGTTCTTTAAAGCCAGAGGCCCAGTCTCTCTTTTAAAGATTTTTTTCACCTGATGAGCCCACCTGAGATCATCTCTCTTTTCATTAACTCAAAATTAACTCCAAATCGACTGATTTGAGACCTTAATTACATCTGCAAAATCCCTTCGCCTTTGCCACACATGTAACCCAAATCACAGAGTGAAATCCCATTATATTCCCAAGGCCTTCCCAGGCTCAAGGGGATGGCATTATGTAGCACATGTACCCAGCAGGGTGAGAGTGGGGGATCTTGGGAGCTCTCTTAGAATTCTGTCTCTCGAAAGGGGGCACTTGTCTGCCTCATCGGTGCCGTGTTTCCAACCCCTGGCATGTGGCAGGTGCTCATCACCTTTGATTGACGATGGATCAATGAGCGAGCAAATGAATGAATGACTCAAATGGGCTACATAGCTCCTATCTTTCTACCGGGTGGGGAAGTGAGTGACAGAGTTATAGATAAGCTGGAAAGTGACCCCAGATTGACCCTCTAATCAACCCCTTTGAAGACACCTCCTGTTGCCGCTGTTCCTGGCACAGAACAGACATGTGGAGAGCACAATCTCTGTCACTCCTCAAGGGTCATTTGATACGATGAGCTGGGTGGATGTCACTTCAGCGTAGGCCCTGGTGGAACAGAAGCTCAGGTTCCCCAGTGTTCCCCAGAACACCCCAAAGTGAGAAGTCACCTTCCCTTAGTCGTTTCTTTAGGCCCCCACTTTGGCACACACTGTGTCTGGTGAGAGCCAGTGAAGGCTCCCTGGGGACACCCTGGCTTTGGGCAGGAATCAGGGATAGACATTGTGTGCAGTGAGCTGCAAAGAGTCCCTCGCTGAAAGGCCCATTGCATCCTTTATTTATTTGCATTGAAATATTCATCGGGATGGGATGCATCTATAATAGATAGGTCAGCCACTCGGGCAGGCCTGCTGGGGAAGAAGTCTGGGTGGCCTCTCTCTTAGGCATCACTGTATTCACTCAGTAAATAACTAACTGAAAACATTTCCCAGTGACCCACTGCATACCAAGCACCATGCTATAAAATCAGATTTGGCCCCTGCCCTTCATGAAGGAAGAAGGAGGAAGGAGATGGGGAGAAACTAGTGTTTATTGAGTGCCTACTATGTGCTAGGCATTTTATACATATTATCTCACTTAATTCTCACAGCAGCCCCGTGATGTAGGTGGTGTAATCATATCTCCTGTACAGATGAAGAAAGGGAGGCTCAGAGAGGTTAAGCAACTCACCAAAGGTCACACAGTCTCTTAGTCTAAAGTCAAGGTCTTTCTACCATGCCACGCTTCCTGAGACCTGATTTAGGAACCTTTATAGGTCTCCACAACGAAAATGAGTCTGGGTATGTAAAAACAGGCAGCAGACTGGGAGTGGAGGACAGGGAGGAGAAGAGGGTGCCTAACCTAAGCCAAGAGGCTGAGATGGGAGAATTGCTGGAGTCCCCATTTACTGAGTCCTCACTCTGCACCAGCCCCTGTTCAAAGTACTTTAGCTCATTTCATTGCCCCAGCAACTCTCTAGCAAAGCTATTATAACCTTCATTAGGGGTGAGAAAAATAGGGGCTCAAGGAGGAATGCAACTTGCCCAAGTTTTCCAAGTATAATGTGTCTGGGCTGGGATTTGAGCCCAGGCTCCCGCACTGATTCCTGGGGTCTGATCGTTGGTCTGTAGACTGGGCAAGCCCCCTCGGGAGGACAGAGGGCTCTTCCACAAACCAGAGTCAGGGTGCCCAGACCCAGCCACACCTGCTGCCTGAGAGTCCTCTGCCTGTGACCCAGTGGCATCCTGGGATCCTGCCGTCTTTGCTCTGCCCGCTGTCTGGGATTCCATCATTTCTGCTTTGTCCTTGATGTTTCCAGGTAACCCTCTAACACAGGACTCTGCACGGCCCCAGAAAGATCCTTCCAGGCCTCAGCTTCCTATCCAACACCAAAACTCTGACCCTTAGCACGGCTTCCTGTCCAGACTCTGGTGGACAATGATCTGGATAGAAAATGTCACTCATGGACAAACAAACACAGACAAAGCTGCAAAACACCCAGAGGAGAAATACCCCAGGCTTAACTTCTTTTGGTGGCTACCTGCTTCAGAAAGAAAGGTGTGTGTGTGTGTGTGTGTGTGTGTGTGTGTGTGTGTGTGTGTGCATGTGTGTGTGTGTGTTTATGAAAAAGCATTAAAGTAATAAATGTCTGAGATTTTTAAAGTTGATTTCAAAAGTTTTAAAAGTTGTGATTTTTAAAGTAGATGATAGTATAAGTTTTAATGTAGAACAAGAGTCTTCTGCTTCTACCTCACCCCTTTTCACCTGCAATTCCGCTCCCCAAAAGCATCTACTATGTTGATTACTGCCCTGATTATTTGATAATCAGGTAGCATCAGTTCTCGAACTTTGACCTTCATTTTCAAGTGTTTTGGCTATACCATGTCCTTCATGTTTGCATGAAGTTTTAGAATCAGCTTGTCAATTTCCACAGAGACAACTGCTTTCTGATTGGGATTGTATTTAATTTCTAGACCTATTTGGGGAGAACTGATATCATAACAATATTGAATCTTCTGATCCATAAACATGATATATCTCTCCATTTATTCAGGTCTATTTAATACCTTTCACCGGTGTTTTCTAATTTTCAATGTACAGATCTTGTACATAATTTGTGAGATTTATCTTAAGTATTTCATTTTTTCTAGTGTGTGATATATTATATTCCAATTTCAATTATTTGGCGGTAGTATGTAGAAATACAATCGATTTTGGCACATCGATCCTGACTGCTGCAACCTTGTTACGTTCACTTATTAATTCTGGCAGCTTTTTTGTAGATGCCATAGGATTTTCTAAGGAGATGATAATGTCATCTGTAAATAAAGGCAGTTTTATTTCTTCCTTTCCAATATGGATGTTTTTTGGTTGTTTTTCTTGCCTTATCACACTGGCTAGAACCTCTAAAACAATATTAATAAATATGGCTATTCAGAATATCCATTTCTTTTTTGAGTGAGTTTTGGTGGTGGTGTGTTTTTAAAAAAATTTGTCTATTTCATGAAATCTATTAAATTTATTGGCATAAAGTTGTAATAATAGTCCATTATTATCTTGTAAATACCTGTAGACTCTGTAGTGATTTAACCTCTTTTAATGCTGGAACTGCTCATTTGTGTCTTCTCTCTTTTTTTCAAGATTAATCTGGCTAAAAGTTTATTGGTTTTACTTTTCTTAAAAATACCAGCTTTTGGTGTTAATGATTTCCTCTATTGTTTTTCTGTTTTCTGTTCATTGATTTCCACTTCAATCTTTATTGTCCAATTTTTTTTCACCGACTTCGATTTAATTTCTTTTTAACTTTTTCTTCTTTCTTAAGATGGAAGTAGATACCATTGAATTGAAATCCTTATTCCTTTGTCATATACCTGTTTAGTGCTATAAATTTCCCTTTATATTCTTTTAGATTCATCTCACATTTTTTAATCTTCTTTTTTTACATTTATTTTTTTAAAAATCTAATTTTCCCTGGATTTTTTCCTTTGACCCATGGTTTATTTAGTAGTATGTCATTTAGTTTTCAAACATTTAGAGATTTTCCATGTGTTTTTCTGTAATTGAGTTCTAACATAATTCCATGTGGTCATTGAACATACTTCGACTCTTTCTAAATTTATCGAGACTTGTTTTATGACCCAGAATACAGTCTATCTTGGTGAATATTCTGTGTGCACTTGTGAAGAATGTATATGCTGCTATTCTTGGGTAGAGCGTTCTATAAATGTCAATCAATTCAAGTTGATTGATACCACTGCACAAATCTTATATAGCCTTACCGATTTTCTGTCTGCTTCTCTCAATTATTGAGAGAAGGGCACTGAAATTTCCAGCTGTAATTGTGAATTTATCTATTTCTCCTTGCATTTGTATCAGGTTTTGCTCCATATATTTTGCAGCTCTGTTATTAAGTGCGTAAACGTTTAGGATTACTATACCCTCTTGACGAATGGACACTGTTAACACTACAAAATGAGCTTCTTTGTCTCTGGCCTCCCAGAGTAGTGTTTAGTCTAGAGCTAATTATTCCCTGCTATTGAGGCAAAACCCTTCTGAGTACTCGACGCGATGCTCTGTAAATGATGAGGGGTTTCTACTCTGCCCGGTGGGAATAGGCACCGTTGCCGGCCCTGTGTGAGCACCAAATGTTATGAAATATTCTTTCATCCTTCTGGGTGGTTCTTTCCCCACCTCGGGAGGCTTCCTCGCATGCATGTGCTGATCGGGGCCCTACTGAATATTTCAGGGGGCCTTCTGCAGAGCCACGTGCAGCTCCCTCCTCTACCATACTCTTTCCTGGACATCTTATCTGTCTGGGGTCTTTGTCCCATCATCTAAACTCAGGAGATCTGCCATGTGCCACCTGCACCTGGGTTTCCTACACGCATACCACAGCCTAGAGACTCTCTCAGGACAGTTAGCTGGGGGAACTGTTGGCTCTCCTATTTCCCATCTCTCGGGGCCCGTGTCTTTTGTGACCTCACAAGCAATGTCTTAAAAACCATCACTTCATATATTTTGTCCAGTTTTATCACTGTTTCAGGCGAAGCATAAATCTACTTCTTGCTATTCCACTTTGGCTGGAAATGGAGGTCCTTAGCTATTTTTTAATTGGTTCATTTTTAGGTTTCTGTGTTGACCTGTGGCTATGAAACGGATCGCTTAGATTTCTAACAGAAGGTCCTCCACCCCCACACCTGAGTTCCTTGGCTCACGACTCCTCCACACATCACTTTGAGTTTTGTTCCCTTGCTTCTGCTGGCACATGGCCTTATTTCCTCTTCTGTAATTGTATCCCCTTCTGCCTCTCTTATAAGCAAATGTGATCACATCAACCACATTAGCCTTCTTGATGTTTCTCAAACACACCAAGTATTACTAACCTCAGGGCCTTTGCACTGGCTGTCCTGCCTGTCATGGCTGCTCCTCTCTGGACGCTAACAAAACTAGCCCCCTCACTTTCTTAATTTCTTTGCTCAGATGCCATCTTCTTACAAACTATCCCTGACTACCTTATTTAAACTACACTCCTATTACTCTACCCTCTTATCTGACTTTATTTTTCTGAAACCATATTCATATTACCTATTTCTTTGTTAACAGACAAGGTCTCGGGAGAAAATGAAGGTACATCCACTGGACTTTTAAAGAGATTTTAGAGAAGGGACTACTTACAGTGATGTCAACAGGGCGAGGATGCTAGGATACCAAGGACTGGCAATAGTGGGAAGCTGTGAGCATTCCCAGGCCTGAAGGTGGCAGGGAAGAGAGTGGTGGTACCACAGCCCAGAGGCGCCAGCATCCTCGTGGAGGACTTCTGGTGGGTACCAAAAGCACAGTGCCAAAGCGGGGAGCGGGTGGGGAAGAAATACTCTGGAACACCTCTCCTCCCGCCCTGCAATCTCCAGCCAGTGCCTCCCACTGGCCAAGCCCATCAGAAATCAGAGGACAGACAAACCTAAAAGATTTTGTCCAAGGGCTTCAGCTCGCCCTAGACAGGGAGCAAGGTGGAGAAGGGCAGAGGGTACATAGACCCAGTTGTGGGGCAGGCGGGGGCTGCTATGGTCTGTTTGTATCCTACCCAAATTCATATATTGAAAACCTAATACCCAAGGTTTTAAGTATTAGGAGGTAGAGCCTTTGGGAGGTGATTAGGTCCTGGTGGTAGAGCCCTCATAGTGAGGGATTAGAGCCCTTCCTTATAAAAGAGGCCCCAGAGAGCCAGCTCAGCTTTCCACCCTGTGAGAACACAGCAAGAGTTCAGCAGACCCGGAAGAGGGCCCTCACCAGAATCTGACTGTGCTGGTACCCTGACCTTGAACTTCCAGCTGCCAGGACCGTGAGAAATAAATTTCTATTGTTTATAAGCCACCATTCTGTTTTCTTATGGAGGCCTGAATGGACTAAAGATAGTGTCTAATAACTAAACATTTGTTTAATTTTCCCATCTGATGTGTACGATCCGTGAGGATAAAGATTTTGTCCCTCTTGTTGATAACCACGTCCCCACATGCTTTGAACACGGCCTGGGTGCCGGCAGGTGGCCCATAAGTGATTGTTAATGGACAAATGAAACAAAGTGAAACAATGAGCCTCATGATAGAATGCTTCGTGAGCAAGAGACTTAGTCTGTATCTCCATAAAGAGCTGACATGTTATGACTGGATTAACAAAGGCATCTGGAAATGCATCCTGCCCATGGCCATCATTGCCATGGCTCATTTCTCATCCCCATCCCGCCCCGATGTCAGGGGGAATTTCTGGAGACCCATCTTTGCCACATGAGGAAGAGAGCAGACTAAGGAGAAGAAAGGACAAGTTCAACCAGCTTCTCCTTGTTGTGGTACAGGGTCATGAACGGGTGAGATTGGCCCGGGACCCCCGGGGAGGTCAAATCTCCAGAATTCCCTGCCAGCTCTGGGTGCTGTGCTCACGGTATGTGCTACTACTCTAAGCTGCAAGATGTGGAATGCTTATTTATAGAAACTTTAGACCTGCTCTGGCCCCCTACAGGTATACTCAAGTGAGACATCCCAGGCCCTCCCCTGCCCATACTGTAAGCACGTTTTGACTCATGGTCCTTTGATTCAGAGGGTGCCTGCAGACCTGGTGGCAGTCCAAGCGAATAGGATGATGTCTGGGCGTGCCTCCCCTGGCCTTGAGAAATAGATGCTGAAGACCCTATTTGCTGTGGTCACTCCCAAACCACACTAAAATTTGGCCTTGACATGACCTAGCCCTGGTATAGAGTGGCTTAGGAGAAGACAATTAAGTTGTGGACACAGTGGGCCTTGGGTTCGAATCCCAGCGCCTCCTCTTGCTAGCTCTCCGACTTACTACCCCAAAATTAGATTTCCCACTTTCTCTATGCGATTGTTCTGAGGATGACATAAACCCGGAAGTCCCATCAGGTGCCTGGCACATAGTAGGCACCTCCACACAGCTTGCTTCCCTTCTCTGGCCTGTCTCCTTGCATGTCCTCTGGGACCCTGTCTTCACTGCAGCATCCGGGATCCTAGCCAGACATGCCCATCCTCTACCCACATCAGCCGCTTCGCGTTTGAAAGCTTCCAAAGCAGGAAAACTTTTCTTCCCCGTGCTGGCTCCGTCTGGCTGCCACCATGAAAGCCCCCTCGCCTTCCCCCGCGGGCCCGCACCGTCTTAAAAAAAAAAAAAAAAAGCCCTCATCTCCTCCGCTGGGCGAGCGAGCAGAGCAGCGTCGCCAGGAAAGGAGGGAGCCGAGGGGGAGCACTAATAGGGGACGCCTCGGCAGAGGAGGAGACACAATGGATAAAAGAAGAAGGCGCATCCAAACACGAGTTCCTGTTTCCGAGAAGAAGGGCCAAGCCTGACTTTATCGCAACAGCTTTGAGAGCAGCAGCGGTGGGATTTGATGGCAGAGGTTCCGCGGGAAAATCAATAAGCGGGGCTGCTGTTTGGAGAGGCAGCAAGAAAGGCCACTAACGAGGCCAGATTGTAACAGTTCTGCGAGCAGCCACAATGCTCACCTTACACGGCGCGGCCGCGCGGGTGTAAATAATAAATCACAGCGGCCGGCGGGCGGCGGCGGCGGCACCGGACAGAACGCAGCGCGTTTGACTGCAAAACAGACCCGGGTCCATGAATTATTCAGCGCGGCGCCGAGATAAAACACTGCGGCGGGAGGAGGCGCAGCCCTGCAAACAGGTGCCCCGCGCGGAAACCTGCCTTTTGATTATACGAGCCTGGGCTGGGGATGGGCGGCGGGCCGGGCCGCAGGTCGGGGCACCCGCGCTCGGGGGCGCGGGAAAAGCTGGGATTAATCAGGGGCGGCCGCCGACCGCCCCGCAAGAGCGATTTGCCAGACTCTGGGGCTGGGAGCAATTACAGGCGGGCCGGCAGGACTGGCGGCGAGGGCCTGAGAGTGCGGGCGCACGCGCACGCGCGCGCGAGTGTGTCTCTGTGCACGCGCTCTTTCCTGCCTGCACGCGTGCTCTGCGTAGTTAAGCGTGCACGTGTGAGTACTGCACGTTGCATTATGTTATGTGTGTGGTTACACATACATATGTGTTCCATTCGTGTGTACCTATAGTGCACTTGTGTGCGTATGTGCTGTGGTCCGCGTGCGTGTGTGCACATGACATGTGCACCTATGTGAACGTGTGTGCTTACATGTATCTGCAGTGCAAGTGTGCAACCACGCATGTGCAAGTGCGTGCATTTGTGGTGCATTTGCCTGTGCATGCATGGCGTGTATTACATGTTCATGTGGGCACGGACAGACAGTACGTGTGGTATGTGCATAATCAAACTTGTGTGCTTACCTCTGCACAGGCAGCACAAGCAGACGTGCATGTGGGCGTATGCAGGGGATGCATCTGTGTGCTATGTTTGTGCACGCATGCATGGTGCACGTGTGTGCATATGCAGTGTGTGTGGCAGGCATATGATTGTATAAATGTGTGCATGTGCACATGTGAATGTGTGTGGTTATGAATGCATGTCTGCACACACAGTGCATTTCTGTGTGTACATAGAGCATAGTGTTTATCTATGTTTTGTGAAGTTTTGTAGGTCTGTGGTATTCATACGTTGTGCGTGTGTGTTCTTGTGGTTAGTCATGCACACATGCATAGGTGTGTGGCAGCCTATGTTGAAAGGAACTCACATGCACCTGAGTAGTTACATGATGTGGCCTTGCACAGCTGTCTGCTAGTGCCAGTGCACAGGCACATGGCTGTGCACGTACCCATGTGTGTCTGTAGTGTGCATGTAGTGTATGTTTGTAATGTATGTTTGCGCATGCATACATCTCATCATAACTACGCCAAGTGCATGTTTGGGCCAGTCACGTTTTCCCCTCAGTGCTCATCTAAAAGGAGACTAAAAGGCATCAAATCCACAGAACAAAGCACACCACAATCTCCAAAGTGACGTGCAGACCACTGAGGGCTCCTGAGAGCTTGATAGCAGCTTTGCACCCCAGAAACCCTCTGAAAGCCACTCCTAACACCTCTGTCTTATTCCAAAGTGACCTTGAAGCTGCCTCATTGTTCTCCTTCCCCTCATTCCTCTCTCCCATCAGCTCCCCTCCACATCTTCCTTATTGCACCCCACTTTTACTGAGGCACCCCCTAAAATTCACCATCCCCACTTGAAGCAGTCTACCCCTTTCTCTGGGTTCCCTCAACCCTTGGTTCCACCCATGCCATCCGAAAACCAGGGCTTTTTCCTCAAGGTTCTTTGTCGTTAAAAAGTGAGAGTGGGGAGATGAGAAAATGTAAATAAGATATAAATTACTTTCCTGCAGTTGCGTGTTACATCGGTTATAGACGTATGCGCATCCGCTTGTGCACAATGATGTGGGTGCAGAATCTCCTCCCCCTGTACCTCTCAGGTGGTGGAGCAGAGGAGGAAACGGAACAAGAGCTTCCTGATGCCTGGACGGGGAAGTAATATTTGAAGATCATTTCCATTTTCTCAACCCCTGCCATTTTGGGATAAAGTTTGGCAGAGTTTAGAAGTTGTTCTTCATTTATTCAGTAAGTATTTACTAAATGCCCACTCTGAGCCTACTACTGTGCTAGGCTGTAGAAGATGCAAAAAAAAAAAAAAAAAAAGGTAAGACACAGAATCTCAGACTTGAGGAGCCCAGGAGAATGGCATAGGTGAGCCCTGCACAGCAGCCACCAGGACACACAGCGGGAATTGGTTGGTGCTCTAAAACAAGGAAAGTGTCAGAAAATTTAGGGCAGGGAGAGATGTGTCAAGGCTGGAGGTCTTCCTGGAGGAAGTGGCAAAGAGGTTGGGATCAGAAGAGTGGGGAGAATTTGGCCATCCCAAGATGGAGACATGAGTGGGGCTGGAGACAGAATTCCTGGTAGAGAAAATAAAGGCTTAGGGCTATGTCTTAGTCAGAGTCCTGTTAGAGACAGAAACCACTCCAGGAATTTGAACTGAGAGAATTTAACGTAAGGAATTGTTCAACCCGTATTAGAGACCTGAAGAGGTTAAAACAGGACTCTGTGTTTTCATGGCGTTTGCAGGTGCAGGAAGTGACTGCCCACCCGAGAGCTAGGAAAACGAAGGGAGGATGTTGGGATTATTAACATTTAGACGCCTAGAGGTGGACCTTCTTGGGCCCAGGACCCAGACCTCTGAGGAAAGAGCACAGAGAGTTTGCTGGTGCTGGTTTCTCTGGGCGTGGGGGATGGGCTCTGTAAGTCGAGGACCTGCACTGCTGGGACGAGGACATACCAGCTGGCACTGGTACCTCAGAGGGGCACAATAAGGCTGGTTCTATAAGAACCGGAGAAACTGCAAACCGGGCTCAGCCACTGTCATAAAAGGGAACTACCCTTGCTGGGTGAAGAAGCATCACCGGGATCGTGTTCACATGGACCACAGGCAGACAGAGGCCAACAGGAAGGAGCAAGGCCCTTCTTCTTCCTCCAGCCTCATTGTTTCTCTAGTGAGCCCAACATAGAGCCAGAATGATGGGATGCCCAGCCCCAGCCGCTGCATCCCAAAGTGGATGGAAGGGCCTGTTTGAAGCTGAGAGACAATAACTTAATTACCTGTCACCGTCTGCCCCTCTGGCCACTGGATAGGCATCCTTGACACAGATTTGAAATTTCTTACAATAACAAAACAACTTCTTTTTTTTTTTTTTTGTACAAATAAAAGCATGTTCACCTTCTCCCCCCAAATGAGGAGACACTTCGTCAACTGAAATTGTATCCATCTCTGAGAGATAGTGATCGGGTGGGAAAGAGAGGGAACAATGAGAAATTCAGGCTGACTAGACTGCCACGAAAATGGCCTATCTCCTCAGTGACTCAGTTTTCACCACTGTAAAGTGGGGATAATCATAGCTCCTCCTAGAATTGGCAGATGGCTCAGAGAGGGGTCTGTCCACCCACTGGAACAGAACGCTAAGGCCTCTGGCCTCTGCCCCTTGGAGCCAGCTCCGTGGACCCTAGAGCTTGCAAGTATTTTAGGTCCCACAAGTTTTGTCAAGCCACTCTGACCCTCGGTTTTGTCTTCTGTCAAAGAAACTGCTTTGCCTGCAGCGAGGCCCCAGAGGAGGGTGTTAACCTGTAAGACCCGCCTGTGGGTTCCAAGGCCAGACTTCCTGCTCTCTGTCGATTTTGATGGCTTGTGCTCTGAGCCATCGGCTCCGATTTAGATTGGGCTTGAAAAGTGTGTCCCCGGATCTCCCGGCATAGTGTGGAGCAGGCCTAGGGGCTGAGACCGGCACCAGGAGTAGGGACCTCCATAGCCTGCACAGACCCACCCAGGCCCTGCAGGAGGAGGGTAGAGAGACTCGGATATCTTCCTGGCTGGGTTGAGGAGGGGCTCTCGCTGTGTCCTCAGAGGCGGGGTTCAGGCGCAGGACAGGCTCGCGGAGAGCAGACGGGGTCGCCTCTCGCCATTTCGTCCTGCAGCCTAGTTTTATTCTCATGATGCCCCTCATGGCGCAGGGTCAGATCTGTTGTGCCCACCCAACTCCCGGCATGACCGCTCTCTTCACGGTATTCCAGGGGCCTGCCATGCACTATACCCCACGGAAGACGAGGCTCAGAGTCGAATGGCAGTTCCCCGCAAGGCTGCTGCGTGCAGCTGTGCAGGATGTGCTGCCCAAAGGCTCCTGGCCAGGGAGGTAAGTGGGGGCTGGCATGCACCCTGAAATCCTCCCTAAAGGTAAGGAAGTCCATATCTAATTCTTACCAAGGCGCTTATCCGGACTACCGCAAGAGCTGGATATCCGGGTACCCAGGACAAAGGAAAGTGATTCTGCGCATGACTGAGTCCCCAGGAACCAAGCAGTCCACACCCACTAGAAGATCTCCGAGCAGGAACCAATCAGAGTCATCTTCACGACCAACGCCCCGCCCACCTACCTGCCCATAGCACCAATGAGGCCTCAGAGGCTCAGAAAGTCAAAGAATGAATCCCAGGCGGAGGTCCCCAGAGGCAGAGCTGAGACCAGACCCCCGTCAGCAGTGGCGCCCGCTACCCTCGGCCTCCAGATGACCTTGGTCTCCACAAGGGAAAAAGACTGTCCTGTCTTCACAGGATGCAGGTGGGCGAGTGGTCCAGCCCAGCCACCTCTGTACCTTTGGGCAAATGGCCTGTCTTCTCTGTGCCTCAGTTTTCACCACCGTGAAGTGGGGATAATCACAGCTCCTAGAATCTCTGAGGATTAAACAAACTGAGAGCAAAAACAGCTGCTGCCACTCTCTGTGATTTATTCCAAGTGCTTCACGTGCATTCGCTCCTTCAGCCCTCATAGATCCTTCTGGAGCGGAACTGTCAGTAGCCCCTGCTTTAGAGGTGACAAATCTGAAGCTCAGAGAGGTTAAGTCAGTCGCTCGAGGTCACAGCTACTGCGGGGCTGGGATCTGAACCCAAACAGAGTCTAGCTGTTGTGCAACGCTGCCTCTCTCGTGTGACAGGGCATGTGGAAAGCTGTTAGCTCAGTGCTGGGCACGTGGTAAGTACTCAGAACTGTAGTTCTCCTTGTACTTTACAGATTGCAATAGGTCCTGCCTGGCTTGGAGTCGCCTCTGGAAGTCACGATGTTAGCTTTTGCTGTGGGTCCACAGCCAGGGTCCAGCCCCATTGTTCCCAAGGCCCGCCCCTGGCTCTCCAGGGACTACAAGCCCTGATGTCTGTCCCCAGCTCTCAGACCCTGGGACTGGGATTCGCCCCTCCCACCTCGCAGGCGCTGTAGGTCTGCGGTTGACATGCACTTAATTAGTTCACCCACTTGCTGGGCGCTGGCGAGCGCGTTATCAGTCTCTGCCTGTCTCAGGCGGTGATGGGCTCCCCATAAGCAGCTTTGGAGGGAGATGGCGGAGAGATGTGAGGTGCAGACACACATTTTCTCCCTTCTCTCCGCAGATAAAGCCGCAAGTGACCGGGCCGCCTTCCTTCTGGAAGATGGGCTCAGGGCTGCGCAGCGGTGCATGGAAACCACTCATTTCCGGGCGGGGAATTCGGGGCGGCTCCTAATCCGCGGACCCGTGGTCACTGAGTGCCACCCCGCAGACGCAGGCGATAAGCTTCGGCTGGAGCAGGAGGGCCTGGGAGGGCAGCGACGCACCGTGGCCCTGGCTGGATGCCAAGTGGCCCCGTGGGTGGAGGGCTGTGTGGTCCCAACCCTCTGAGCTGATCCCGAGTCAGTCAGAGGGGCGGGTGCGTCACCATCCGGGCCCTCCGAGGCTACACTCCACTTTTGACAGGAGTGCTGTCTGGTCACTCAGGACGAGCTGAAAAGCTCCATCCCACTGGTGACCGGCATTCCATCCGTGAACTGTCAGAGACAGTATTGTTACGTGACCATTGAGCTTTGAATTCAGGTTCCGCCCCTGACAAGCTGTGTGACCTCCAGCAAATGACTCGACCTCTCTGTGCCTCGCTTTTCCAATTTATGAAATGATGACGAAAACATCTGTGTCATAGGGTTGTCATGAGGATCACCTATCTAATTCCATGTCAAGGACCTAGCTAGAGCGGCTTCTGCTGCAGAGTCAGCACCCAACGCCTCCGAGCTGTCAGTTATGGTGTGGGTTTTTTTGTCCACACCACACTGTATGACACAGGGCCATTTATCATAAAGTGTGTGGCTGTATCTCTCTCAGCAGGTCGAGGGATCTATGCTATATGCTAGCATATCTGGACTGTGGTTGCCACTGGCCCCATGAGAGAAGGCACAGGGATGAAATTTTTGGAGTTAGGGCCTTTGTTCCATGGGTGACCAATCATGGCTGCCCGGAGCTCTGTGCAGGGGAGAATTCTGTAGCCTCGTTTGAGCCCAGGCATAAGATAGGCAGATTCCCCCCAGAAGGGCTGAGAGTTTATTTGGGAGGTTATGTCAGAAAGCCCCATGAGGAAATGGGGCAATGAGACGGGGAAGACAGAAATCCAATAAGGGGATGGTACCAAGAAAGCTCCCGCTGGGACAACGGGGACCCATTCTTTCTGGAACCTTCTGGAGACTGTAGCATAGCATACACTCAGAAACACCCCCCTCAGGGACAGAGCAGCTGGAGGGTTTAGCCACCAATTCTCACAGCTCATCCCTGGAGAGCTGCTCTTCTGGCATTAACGTATGGCCGGTCCAGAAAGTGGCACTCGTGGCTCACCCAGAATGCACTCTGAGCGTGCTCCCACAGCCAGAAAACTGCCCTCGAGTGGAAAGATTCAGACAGCTGGAGGCCAGGCCCAGAAGGTCCACGGTGACGTTTGGGTGGGCTGGGGATGTGGCACACAGGCCATGAGTGCTTTGTGTCTGACACCACACATTATAAGACCAGAAGATCTGCCTCCAGCCCCCCTCCTCCCTGCCTTCCCACCTTCCTTTCGTCTTTTCCCTCCCTCCCCTCCTTCTTGCCTTCCTTCTGCAAACATCTCTGCCTTGCCAGGTCTCATGCTAGGAGCCAGGAGTAATGGAATAAATAAAAGCCTGCCTCTGCCCTTAGCTGTTCAGCCTGGTGGAAACAGCAGAGACCACCACCCCCCCCCCCCCCGCCATGTCCCTGGAGGGGAAGAAGACACCCAGAGCAGCTAATAAATGGTTTCAAGTGGTTCCTTTTCAGGCACTTTTATTTTTTAAAGCAGGGCCCAGGGCCTGAGCGGGGACTGGCAATTAGAGGCTTAGCCTGTGTCGGAGAGGAGGCGGGGTGAGGAGGTGGGTGAAGAGCCCGGACACCTTGGCAGAAGCAAACTTATTAGGCAGAGGAGGATCTACATTTTCCTACAGAGTGTGAAATTTAGAAACGCGGCATCCGAACTAACACTAATGACAGGCCATTTTATTGATCTTTAATTCAGAATCAGAAGCTAATGCACGTGGGAAGGAGGCGGAAGATTTCCTTCCTAATAACTTCCTTAAACTGAATTTCATATGGAAAAATTAATTTGCCTGGAATAACAGCAAGATATCACTCCAGAAGTAAGAAGTCACCTTGAATGAGTTTATCCTCACAAGGACAGCTCAGTGTCTCCCAAGGTCAAAAATCTTCTTCATGGAGGCAAGTGTGTGTGTGTGTGTGTGTGTGTGTGTGTGTGTGGCAGAGGGGGTGGTGTGTGAAACAAATGCTGCTGTATTGGGGGTTCCCTGGGGACTCTATGAGTTTTCTGTTGCTGTGTAACAAATTACCACCAATTTTAAGTTTAAAACAACACCCGTCGAGCATCTCACAGGTTTTGAAAGTCAGGCACCTGGGCATGAGTCAGCTCAGGTCTCGTAAGACTGCGATCAAGGCGTTAGTCAGCCGGGGCTGGGTCTCGGGGTCCCTGTCCAAGCTCATTCAGGTTGTTGTCAGAATTTAGTGCCTCGACGCTGTAGAAGTCGTGATGACATTCCATTTTCTTCTAGGCCAGCGGAAATGTCTCTTGGATCCTTACCCTCACTTGATTAGGTCAGGCCCACCCAGGAGGACATGTCCCTTCAGTTAATTCAAAATATGCTGATTCGAAAACTTCATCACAGGACGAAGTCTCCGATTCCCCTCATAGTCTCCCGCACAGGCTGAGGTGCTGAATCCAGCTCAGTCTTCGCCAACTCTGAGACCATGAACAGACCATTTTATGCTGCTCGGCTCCAGTGTTCTCACAGGTCCAATAGGTCGGCAATCCCAGCCCTACTGACCTGAAGAGGAACAGCAGAGGCACCTTAAATGATGAGCGGTGTAACAATTCCACTAATCAAAAATGACAGAGTAAAATCAGTAGAAATGATATGTACGTATCTGTTACAAGCTCTTTATCTTAACTGAAATTTGATAGATAAATGAACATTCATTGATTTGTTATTTTTCGTATAGGACCATGGCAATTCTTTTGAGTATGCCCTCCTCCCCTCACTGGAGTTCCAGGTAACCACTCTTACATGAATGAAACCTACAACATTCCAGCTGTACTTTCTAATTTTCTTCAATGTGGAGCGAGAACTTAAGGGCACATAGAAAACGGTGTGAATGCAGAACGTGTCTAGATATTTAAAACTTTCACAGCCTTTTCTAGTTATTTTGTTCTCTGCTTATTGGACAGCACATTTTCTGAGACAACTGCCTTTACTGAGGCTTTCCAAAGAATTTACCTCCTTGGTTTTGCACTCCGATTTCATTGGTTTATGTAATATTTAATGTAATTATGCATGTAACTATAAGAACACGCAGAACTAGCATATAACCAACTTAGAGAATAAAATCAACCAACTTGGGATGAATTTACTCAGTTCTACTATGGAACACACACACACATGGGCACACTGGAGAGTGACATAACAGCTGGGACATTTGGCCTGCAGTGGGTGACAACCAGGCTATTTGGAGAAGAAATAGATAATATTGACTAATCTGGCAAATTAGTTAGAAGAGGGTCTAATGAACTCTGAGGATGGGAAACGCTTTGGCAAGTGAGAAGTTCGGTAGGGGTCTGGAGGATGCTGAGAGCTGGCCCGCTGTCCCAATGTCCCTTACTTATTGGGTTGCCTTAAGGCCAGGCCTCCTGCTTGATGTCTTGGGGGTGGGGTAAGGCGCCCCCACCCAGGGAAGGAGAGGCCATGTTGGGGGGTTCCGTGGACATAATCTAGACTTCCTCTGACCAGCACTGTGACTTCCTCTCTGGGAGCTGGAGGAAAGGCTGCTTGGGGACAAGATCAGAAGCTGAGTTGCTGATCCAGCAGAAAGCACTTGGTGACTCGGCCCAGATCCAAAAGAAGAGGGGAAAACCTTTTCCTTGCTTCTATCCTCAAATTCTGGGCAGCTGGCACCAGCCCTGGCCTTCCCATGGGAACTCTTGGCACTCCGAGATCATGCAAGGAAAGAGACAACAACAACAACGGTCATTATTATTATTATTATTATTTTGAGCACCTACTATGAATCACCTCCTGGGCTATGTGCTTTACACGCACCAGCTCCT
>PVKZ01006863.1:0-2500 GCA_004027375.1 Macroglossus sobrinus | reverse complement strand
TGCTGATGTGCCGCTCTGAGGTCCAGAGGGGTCGAGACCCTTTCCCAAGGCCACCCAGCTGGGCCGTGGCAGAGCAGCCTCGCTCGCTGGCCGCCCTGGCACATCCTGGCTCCCAGGTAGGGAAGCGAAGCTTGATCCTTCCTTCTATACACCCAGCCTGAGCCCAGCACAGTGTCAGATGAAGGGGCATCCAGCAGACTTCTTGATTAAATGATGACCCGGATGACCATTGGTCCATTGCATCCCCATTTTCTTTGCTGCTGGGACAAGATGACATAATGGTATAAGGCAGAAGTTAGCCAACCTTCTCTGTAAAGGTCCAAACTGGAACTCTCTGGGGGCAACATACAGTCGCCACCTCAACTACGCAACACAGACTCATGCAGCAGGAAAGCCACCATGGACGATGCATAAGCGAATGGGTGTGGTTATTTCCAATAAAACTTTATTTACAAAACAAGCAGCAGGTTGAATGGGGCCCATAGCCAAAGAGTTGGCCAGCTCTTGATGTAAGAGAACGAGTTTAAACCAACAGCTCAAAAAATTGGGTCAGGCTTCAATGTCCTGATTCTACCCCTTTGGGTCTCAGTTTCCCGGTTCATTCAATAAGAGGTCGAATAAGACCCCAGATCTCACACTGAAATTCCCACAAGGGCAGACAGCTGTTCTAAGCATGGGACCTGACCCTCATGGAGCGTGGGACAAGCTGGAGCCCGACTCCGTCACCTGGAACAGCTTTGCCCTAGCTCCCACGGACGGTAGCCAGATCTGAGAATCTGGGCAAACAGAATTGTATGTGCACTTCTGTGCTTTGAAAAAAACTTTCATTGAAGTGTAACACACATATAAGAAAGCGTACACATCTTAAGGATCCAACGTGTTGAATTTTCTTAAACTGTTCCCACTCAGGTTAACTTAACACCCAAACCAAGCACCGGAGGTGACCAGCGCACCAAAAACCCGCTCAGACTGCGTTCAGTAACCCACCCCAAGGGAACCATTTTCCTGACTTTGTTCTAATGTTTAATGCTACGCTTAGCTGCCTTATTTTTAAGCTCTGTGTCGACTAAACGCATGGGTGTCTCCGATTCTCCCGGCGCTCTGTGACTTGTTACTGATGACACTTGGAGGCATGTGAAGTCCAAGGCCGGGTTCAGAGACGAGCCGTGCAGAGCAGAGAGTCTGAGCCGGGGCAGGTGGGCAGGGCCTGGGGAGTGAGCGGGGGTGGCGTCTGTTCCCCCGAAGGCGTGTGCAGTGAGCAATCAGAGTGACAACGAGGCCCAAGGGGCGCCCTAAGTGCCTTGCAAGGAGGGCAGCGGGAGGGGGCCGGGCTGCGCAGGCGCACTCGGCTGGCTTATTAAAACGGCTTTGATCCCCAGCCGCTTTGATATCCTGGGTCTTATAAAGAATTCACTTTCAGGGGTAAATATAGGTAGTTCAGAGAGATTTTATGACATACTGTACAGGCTCCTCTTCCAGAGACTTATTTAATTACTGGGGAGGGGAGGGCTGACAGAGAGGGGCAGGGCCTCGGCGGCACAGCCAGCGTGGAGACCGGGGTGAGGGGCTGAGGCCCAGGCTCTCCCCACAGCCCCTGCTCTAGGAAGGACCCTCTGTGTTGGCCTCTGCACAGGCCCTGCCCAGGAGGTGGCGGGGTGGACGAGATTCTGCATTCCTGCGGCATTTCCGATCCTGCTGGTTGGCAGTAGCTCCAAGGTCCTGAGGCTCCCCGGGGCTCTCCCACCATGCTTTGCCTCAAAAGCGAGATGCATCTTCCTGTCTGGGCCACTCATAGGGTCCTCAATCCAGAATAATCCTCCGTCTCTCAGGGATTCCAGGATTGGACTCATCCAGAGAGAGGACATCTATAAAGCACCTACAATAGTGCTTGAATCATAGTAAATGCCCAGAAACTACAAGTGCAATTAGTATCATGTTGCAATAATACCTCTCAGGACAGAGACCCGACCTCGCGTGTATCTATAAAAGCTACAGTTTCTTGTCCATCTCTGCATATTGGATCCTTTAGGGAAAACATCATGAGGATAATAAGGTGTCCACGGAAAACCTCACGAGGAATTGTTATCGTTAGCACCATTTTATGTTTAAGAAAACGGAAGCTCAGAGAGGCAACGGGACTCAGCCAGGATGGGACGTGAGATAAGACTGTTGTCAGCCCCTGTGTTCCCTGCTAGAGCATGCTTGCTTTTGTTTCTCTCATCTGCTAAACACACACACACACACACACACACACACACACACACATACACACACACACGTTGGACCTGCCACGGCACTAGGCACACAGAACTCATTTGTTCCTTATTATCTCAAAGTTGTTATCTTGTTTTCATGTCAAACCTCTCATTAGCTATAAACTCTTGGCAGGAAGGAATCATGTCTTAATCATCATGGATTCCCTAGTCTAGCACAGGGGCTGGTATCCAGTGGTGCTCCAGAAATGTCTGCTAAATGAATGAATGACAAAGACAAGAAATGG
>PVKZ01006862.1:12700-29495 GCA_004027375.1 Macroglossus sobrinus | reverse complement strand
CTTGTCAGTGGGAAGCCACCCCTGCTTGGAGCGACGGAGCCCCCGGGATCGGGCCGGCCCCGCTCCCTGACACCCGTCACCAGCCGCTCGAGGCTCCAGCATCCGCGCCGTGGGCCCCGCCTCCTCACCTGGCGCATTTGGGATGCAGCAGCCCCCCCCACCCGCCCCCCATCTCCCTCCGCTGCGAGCTGAGCTCGTTCGCCTCCCGCTCCCGCTCAGAGCCAGCGAGAAAAGAGCCGCCTTGTTTGGAGGACCGGCGCGCTGAGGGCTAAATTACTTACTGAATTCAGAAGATCTAGTTTTTAATGGTTATTCTTTCTGCGCGTAGCGTTTCCCGTTTCTGGAGCGGTGCGTTGTTGACTCTGTATGCTTTAGATTTATTAGACATGTGTCAAGTTGTCAGCCTCCTACCGCTTGCATTTGTGTCCACCTTGCAAACAGCAGGGAAAAATTCTTTTTTTTTTTTTTTCCACGAACGTTCACTTCTTGGCAGTTCTGAAACAAATTTTTGAACAGTTGCTGTTCCTATTGATAGCGATAGTTTGATGTCTCAAAAAAAAAAAAAAGCAGGGTTTTATTTTCCCCTAAATTTTTGACGGGTTCTGTCACATCGTATCACATCACACCCCGATGCATCAAAAACAAAGCCGGGGGGTGGGCAGCCCGCGCGGCTCACACGGATCACGCGCCGTCACTGCACACCCACCCATCTGTTCTCCGCGGCGGTCCTTTTGTTCTGTCTGCGGCGCCCGTGCCCCTCCGTGAGACGCGCGCCCGCTTCTCCGAGGACATGCGTGTGTGTCCCTCCCCCACCCCCACCCCCCACGCGAGGCTCCCAATCCCGGTGAGAAAGGGCTTCCGGGGATGAGGAGACCATTCGAATGTCCCTGCTGAGGTGTGTCCGGGAGTTGGACACAGCCCAGGCCCCGGGCACGAATGATGACAGGAAAGGAGGAACAGACAAATGAGCTGAGCCCCCGACAGACAGCCTCGGGCGAATGTCACCTCCAGCAGGGGAGACTGAGAAAAGTCAGCAACCCAGACAGACGGTTCCCCTCGGGGCCTCCGCTGAGGGGCTCAGGGTGCCCCGCGGCCCCCTACCCTGCCCTGGCGGCCTGTCCGTCTGTCCAGGACTCACAGAGAGGGGAGGTTGGGTCGTGGGTGGGTCCCACCCATCCACACCCCAGCCCATTCGCACCCCACCCCGTCCCCACCCCACCCCACCTGACTGGGGTCACGCCCTGTCCACCCTCCTGTGACGTGGGTCACAGTCTGAGGTCCCAGGTGGACTTGAATTTGGGGGAGACGCCATTCGTCCCGCAGGCCTGCATGTCCTTGTTGGTGCAGCTCTTCCCCAAGCCCGCCCCGCTCGGGCTGTGCCTGCACAGCCGTCGCCTCAGGTTGACGACAGGCTGGGATGTCCAGGCTGGGACGTCCACGTTGTGTTCGGGACTGCCACCCTGGGGTGAGTAACAGGACACGCCCATGGGACAGCCCTGCGCGTCACTGACAAACAGATGCACTCTGTGGGGGGCTCACAGCCCTGACCCCTGGGGTCGCATGGAGACTGCCCAGGCCATGCTCCTCGGTGGCAGCCCTCGTCACCGTCACCCACAGCTCACGGTGGCTTAGCAAGCGGGAGGCCAATGGGATTGGGTAGAAGGCAGACACCGTCCGCCACCTCCGCCCCACCCCCATCCGTCCCCCAGGACGCTGTGCCGCGTGGCAGTGGTGGCCTTGGGGTCCAGGCGCAGGCCCACAGCTCAGCGGCCGCCCGGCCGCATGACCTTGGGCCAATCACTTCACGGCTGCGCCTCCGTATCCCACCTGTGCGGGGCGAGAACCGTCCGCCTCCCTCACCGGCTGCAAAACCTGATTCCACGCGACTCTGTACCTAGGATTCCCCAGCCCTCGTCCTCCCGTCATCCGCCGCCAGCATCGCGATGGGGGCGCCCGAGGCTGAGACCGTAAAGGCCCCGTCTGCGTGCGGCCCTGCTCGGCCCTGGCTGCACAGGGGGCTGACGATGCCCATGCCCGGCCAGAGGGCGGCCACGCGGGCGTGGAGGGCCAGGGCTCCAGGGAGCGAGGGCAGGGCACCCACAAAGCTCCTCCACTCACAGCTCCTGAGCCTCCTGGCGACATAAATGTTTCTGATGATGCAGATGGTAGCGTGTGCATGTGCATGCATGTTCATGCATGTGTGTATGTATGTCTATGTGCAT
Organism: Macroglossus sobrinus; assembly: GCA_004027375.1. Lineage (NCBI taxonomy): Eukaryota > Metazoa > Chordata > Mammalia > Chiroptera > Pteropodidae > Macroglossus > Macroglossus sobrinus. Next base: position 27,273 of record PVKZ01006862.1, on the reverse strand, counting down.
GCATGTGCGTGCATGCGCCTGCACGTGTGTATGTATGTGTGCACACGTGTGCATGTGCATGCATGTGTGCGCACATATGTGCATGCATGTGCATGTGTGTGCACTCATGTGCATGCATGTGTGCATGTATGCGTGTGCATGCGTGTGTGTGCACATGTGCGTGTGTGCATGTATGCGTGTGCGCACGTGTGCGCGTGAGTGCCTGCACTCCAGACAGAGAGGTGACAGGGATGCTGAACCCCTGTGCCAGGCTGACGAGGCCCCTGAGTGTGGCTGAAATCCCGCCGGACAGTGTCACCGCGGGATCACACAGGAGCGTTATAATTAATTTGTGGTCCGACGAGACCCGCGAGCCCGTTTTCGGCATTTCTGCTCTCCTGGCCATCGCTGCCCATTGGATTCCCATGGTCTGGACGAATGTCCTGCGGTTAAACACCCCTGCAGTTAAACGCCCCACACACCGCGTCTCCGTTCGGTTCCTGGCCGTGTTTCTGGGCTCTCTGAAGGATCTCTGTGTCATCACTGGTGTTCTCAACACCTCCCAATTTTGTAGAATCTGTGAATGTAATTAACAAGTCTTTATCTGTCCCCCAGATAATTAGCGGAGATGTTCGCTAAAGCCAGGCTCTACGCTGACCCCCTGGACGTGACACGCGGCCACTCATCATCTCGGTGCACAGCGCTCCACCGGGTCCAGCCAGCGTGGCCGAGGTCCCCGGCGTGTGGCAGGGAATGCATGTGCTGGCACCGACCGGAGCAAACCCAGCGCCTCAGAATCAGCTCTGGGGCTGGGTCGCGGCCGGTGCCGCCCGGGGCCGAGCAGGAGGCGTCTGGCTCCCGAGTCAGCCTCCTCCGCAGGCCGCACTTTCTTTCCAGACTCCTCTGGAGGCGGGCGGAAGTAGGCCCCTCAAACACAACCATGTCACCCCGCCCCTCAAAGCGGGTGGCCCCCCTGTCGCCCCTTTTCAGGGAAAGCCACTCCCTCGGGGCCCGGCCACAGAGCGGTCTAAGGCCGCCCTTCTCAGCCCAAGGGGAAGCGGTCCCCGTCAGCAGCCCCCATCAGGGGGAGAGCCCGACTGCCCCCCGCTTCGTCTCCGCTGGCCTGCCCAGGACCGGCTGTCCCTCGTCCTGCCTGGCACTGAGCCGGGACCCGCTAGTCACCCCTCTGGAGCGAAGGCCCGAGCTGCTGAGCCAGCGAGCGAGGCTCCTGCCGCCTCCGTGACCAGCCGCCTCAGAGCGCAGGCAGCGCGAGCTCATCGTCCTGCGTCTCTGGACGCCCGTGGGTCTCACGGGGTGACGAAAGCCAAGGTGCCGGCAGGGCCTGGGCCCCCTTGGGACTCCGGGAAATGTCCACTGTCCTCTCCAGCCGCTGGGGGCCACCTGAGTCCCTCGGCTCAGGGCTGCATTGCTCCGACCTCTGCTCGGTCCAGTGTTTCCTTCCCGACTGGCCACCACTCCCGTCCACCTGCGGGGACCCCTATGGCTGTCGGGGACCCCGGCAACGCCAGGCATCCTCAGGCGGGGCCAGTGAGCGGCATCTGCACGGACCCCTCCACCACTAAGGAACCACATGCACCAGCTCTGGGGCGTCAGGCCCTGCACGCACCTGGGACCAACATTCCGCCACTAATGGCTTCAGTGTCCCTCAGCAGCTGGCCACCTGTTCATCCTTCTGACTTTGTCCCCTGCCCTGTCCCCGTGGCCATCCTCTGGCCAGACTAGCAGGGGTGGGGATGGGCCGGGTGAGTAGAGTTTGGGGGTTTCCCCGGTCTGACCCGCCCCGCCCAACACAGACGCGGGAGGAGATGCCGGCGCCCACCGCCTCCACGCGGCCCCTCGGGGTGTCCAGACGCCCCCCCTCACATGGGGCCCTCCCCGCTCTTCCCTCCGAAACTGCGGCCGCTCCTGCCCCACGCTGCCCGTTCCCTGCGCCCTCCGAACCCCGCAGGCGCCCGTTTACCGTCTGTCCCACCTCCCGGGGTGACGCAGACGCCAGGGAGGCGGAGCTTTGGTCTGCGCTGCTCTCGCCCCCCGCCCCCCCAGCACCCCAGCACCTGGCCCCGTGCCTGAGACACAGCACGTGCTCGGCCAACAGCTGTGGGACAAACGAGGGAAAGAACCCCGGACCGTGCCGAAGCCAGGCTGGAGACGCTCCCGGCCTGCGCACGCGCACACCTGCCGGCAGGTGCGGGGCCTCGCCACGCGTCCCCAAGGTTCGCACATGCCTCGTCCCGCCCCCTCCGGCACCGCTCTGTGGTCTCGGGGTGTCTGCTTTAGACTTGCGGGGGACCCGTGCATGACATAACAGCCACGGGTTTGGCAGGAGAACCGATCCGTTACTGTGTCCTAATTCAGCGGTAACCCCCAGCCTACGCGTCTCTCCGTAACAGTGACAGAGCTCACGGACACCAGGCAAAGGATGAATCCAGGAAGTCCTCAGGGAAGCGTGTGGACAAGGGTGTTGGGAAACGCTCCTTTCTATCTAGGGATGAGGTACTGAAACGTATCGAAAGCGACATTAGGATTATCCCCCCCGGGTAGCAGAAATTAGAGAAAAAAGGTAATTTTTATGGGCTAGGAAAGCATCAAGAATTGTTAAGAAACTAAAATGGTATTTAACGTTTATTGGTTACTTATTAACTGTCAGGGGCTTGGCTCGCCTTGTCTGGAGCGAGAGGCGTCCGCGCAGAGGTCACTTGGAGGGGAGACCCGAGCGCCGCCTGCGCCAGCGCGAGCGCAGCCAGCGACAGCCCACTCCGCCCAGCGCGCTGGGAAGGGCCCGTGCTGTCACTCAGACGGGCCTTGGGCACGGTGTGCCCTTTGACCTCTCACCTCAGACCTCCGTCCCAGGCTGACTGCGCGCTGACCCGCGCTGCTCAGCCGTGGCTCTGTCCCCTGCGAGCTGGCCCTGGCTTCCCGGGGCCTGCGACTCTTGGCACGGAAGAGCCCTCCGCCACCCAGCTCTCCACAGGGTCTCGGGGACGGCAGTGACGGTCCCCACGTTTCTCTAAGTGGCCTTGCGGCGCCATCGGGCTCTGTGATCAGACGGGTCGGGGAACGCAGGTTGAAAAGTGGGACCACGGCTCCTCTTCCAGGCCACGCCCCGGACGCGCGCCGCGTGGACGCCTTGGACACGCGCTATGCAGACGCCCGGGCCGCGCGCCGCGCAGTTGCGTGCGGTGAACCGTGCAGAGGAGCTTATTAACCACAGCGTTCTTCGGCCTCGCGTTACCGTGTTTCGGTGTGCTTAGATGACCTGTGTTCTCTGGACAACACCTGCGAGATACTGTCCTACCTGCGCCGCGACTTTCCTTCTGTCTTCAACTGACGCCTGATGTTCAGACGGCCATGTGATGGGCACATGGGAGAGGAGGGTCCAGTGACAAGTGGGCGGAGAGAGAGTTGGCTTGGGGGGTTCAGTGGTTTGGGCCAGAACAATTAGAAAAGACTAGATAGATGATAGATAGATAGATGATAGATAAATAGATAGATGATAAATAGATAGATGCTATAGATAAATACATAAATGATAGATAATAGATAGGTGATAGATAAATAGATGACAGATGATAGATTGATAGGTGATTGATAGATGATAGAGGTAGATGATGATAGATATAGATGATAGATGATGGATACATGATAGATAAATGATAGATAATAGAGATCAATGAGAAAGAAAGAATGAGAGAAGGAGGGAGGGAGAAAAAAAGGAGGGAAGAAGTGAGAGAGAGAAAGGGAGGTGGACAAGGACTAGATGTGGCTATTTCTATGGAAGGCACTGGAGGGCCACTACACAGGCTGGACACAGTTCTAAGAGGAGGAGAGATGCAGAGAAGTGACTGATACGTTATGAGCCACGCTTTCTCCGCAGGGCAAGTGCAGATTCTGGCTATAAGGCGGAAGCTAAGAACCTGAGTGGCGGCCGGGCCCGAGACAGGGCAGGTGTCAGAGCTTCTGGCATCTCACAGGGCTGGAGAGAGAAAAGCTGGGTCTCAGGGACGCCTGGACAGAATCAAGATCTCGGGAAGAAAGAGGACACAGAGAAGCGAGTTTAACATTCGTGGTTTTCCACATGAAGTGTCTGCCAAGTTCTCGATCCGTGCAGGTCAAGCTGAGAGAGTGAATAGAAATCAACTGAAACAGCCCGTATACAGTGCTTGGCCAAGGAAAAACAATTAGATTTCTAGACCTGCCAAGGAGGAGAGCCACAGTGTTGCATTTTTGCGACCCTACTCAATACACAGAACTGTAAGTCGGGCTAGAAACAGCTAGTTACTTTTGGATTCAGATGATATGTTCCATTCTGACTTCTGACAGTAGAGTGAATTATATACAGTGTGTCATATACTATATGTGGCATTCAGAAAAAAAAAAATTACTAAGCTTAACCAAGCAACAAGACCACGAAAGGAAAAAGGGCAATGGAAATGATAGATAGGTGACCCAATCTAATTATTGACACAACTGGGATTCATAGAGTCAAAAATAATAGATGACAATATGGAGAATTTCACCAGAGAATCCATTTTTAAAAAAAATCAAACAACTTTCATAGAAATGCAAGGTGAAAAAATTCAGTAGTCAACCGATGGGCTTAACGGAGGATTGGGTTTGGCAAGAGAAGATAAATGAATAAAAGCAGCCACACTGAATCCCAGAGCAAATACAGTGAACAGTATCGGGAAGAGGAAAAGGACTCCTAGGACACAGTGAAGAGCCAAAATCGTACGCGTAGTAGGGGTCTCAGAAATGCAGGGGAGAAAAGGGCATACACAATATTTAAAGAGATAATGGCAATCATTTTCCAAAAACGATGAAAGTCATCACATTATAGATTCAAGAAGCTCTGTGAGACTCAGGCATGACAGCCATAAAGCCAACCGCAGCTGGATTCATCAGGCCAACACTGTCGAGAAAATCTGAAAGCAGATGGATTAAGAGAGTGCGTTATGTCCAGAGCTGCAGCGCTATCCCTGACAGCCACTCGCCAGAGGCAACGGATGAATCACACCTTTCAAACGCGGAAGAGAAACCTAACTGCCAACCTACAATTCTGTACCCAGAAAAAATATTCTTCAAAAGTAACACAAAATAAAAAGATTTCCAACAAATGAAAGCAGATACAATTTATCAATCATAGTATTACATTAAAATATTCTCCATGCAGAAAGAAAGTGATACCAGACACGAATGGAGGGCATTTGTCCACATATATTCAGTATACGTATATTTAAAGATTGAACAAAGCAATAATGATGTCAGGTGTGACTGAGAATAGTAGCAAAATGCATGACCTTATTGGCCTTATTCTCATGAACATGTTCTAAGCCCCCAGCATTGTCTGACAAATGACAAAAAAAACTAACATATTATTCAAAGATTATAATATCTAGGGTGATAATGAAAAAGACAGTAAAAAAACCTCTATAACCAATTAGATACAAAGGAGAAATGTAGAATAATAAAACTTTTGAAATCTGAAAATATTTAAATTGAATTATAATAAAAAGTATAATTAACATTATAAATGTGGCATATCAAAACGTGTGAATTTCTGAGCAGCTAAATCTGTGCTTAGAGAAAAATGTATATTGCCTTACTTGTCTATATATAAAAAAAAAGATGGCACAAGTTCTGTGATGTAAATGTCCATCTCAAGAAGTTAGAAAAAGAGCGATAAATTCAACCCAGCTAAAATGGAAGAGAGGATGTGATAAGATCAGAATCAATGAAAGAGAAAACAAAACCTATCAAGGAATGAACAAAATCTAGTCATTTGACAAGACTAAAACTGATAAGCTCGTGACAAGACTGATTAAAACATAGAGTGAAAAGGCACCGATTATTGACATCGGTGATGACACAGGAGATGCCGGTATAGATCTCATCTGTGGCCGTGAACTCTCGTCTCTGCTGCTAAGAGGCAGAATCATGCAGCCGCCTTCGGAAGGCGGTTCGGCGGTTTCTTACAGAACCACACGTAGCGTGAGATCCAGCGATCGCACCCCTGGATGCCTGCCCACGGGAGCTGGACGTGTCCACGCCCAAACCTGCTCACTGGTGTCCGAGGCAGCTCTACTCATAACGGCGAAAACCTGGGAGCGACCCAGGTGTCCCTCGGTGGGGGACTGGACGAATAAGCTGTGTGACACCTGGACAACGTGACATCATTTTGTTCTAAAAAGCCGTAAGCTATCCAGCCATGGAGGAAACGTGAGCGCACCTTACGAAGGGAAAGGAGCCAGCCCGAGAAGGCCCCATACCGTGTCACATTCTGGGAAAGGCAAACCTGTGCAGAGGATGAAGCACCCAGTGATGGCCAGGGACCAGGGTGGAGGATGGAGGATTTTCAGGACAGCGAAAGTACTCTGGGAGATACCATAATGGCGGACACACATCACTGTACATTTGTCCAAACCCATGGACGTACCACACCAGGAGTGAGCCCTAATGTAGACCACGGACTTTGGGTGACAATGACATGTCCGTGCAGGGTCAGCGATGTCAGCGCAGGTAGATAGTAGGGGACGCTGTGGGCCATGTGGGGGCAGGAGGGGTGGCACCCTCTTCTCAGTTTTGCTGTTAAAACTCATTTAATAAATAAAATCTATTAAAAATACATCCAAGCAGAAATAAGGTCACATTGGCCTCTTTAAAATAGCGGCATACTTCAGTGTTTTAAAGGGAAAACGTGTGTGTCCCACCTTCGCGGCCAGCAGAAAAGCCGGTGACGCGGATGCCGCCCCCAGAGGGACCCTGGTGACCTTCCGGCCGGCCTGTCTGTGCAGACGGGGCACCTGGGCTCGCGCAGGGGGCCACACGGGCGGCTGCACGCCTGGCCGCTCCGTCCCTGGGTCCCTGAGGGTCTCTGTTACTCGCCTCGAGGTCGCCAGCGCTGTTTAGATGCCAGACCCTTCGCAAGGCCCGTGGCAGCTCTGACCTTCTGCAACTCTGCTCAAGTTGTGGATCTGAGCTGAGTGTCCCCACGGGCGGGCGTGGCGCCAACACAAGGCACAGCGTGAGCGGTTAGGGGTGAACGTGGGAATCCATCATGGTGTGAATCAGCGAATGCGTGAGTCGGGGTGCAAGGCCTCTTGCGCCTTGGGAGGTCCCCATCCTGGTGGACCCGCCCGGTGAGCAGACAGCCACGTTAGAGTGACCCGTGCTTTGATCACCAGAGGGAGAGGCACGGGGTGGCCGAGAGGGTGGGGTCACTGGCCGGTGGGGGGTTGGGGAGGTGCGCGCACCCCACCCCACCCCCACCCCCACCGCCACTGGCATCTGGCAAACAGGCGGGTGGGAGAGGGCAGGACCGGGGACTTCCTACACCCCGCATCGATAATCCAAATCCCAAAGAACATCAGGCTTTCCAAAAAACAAGGTTTTCAAAAGAAGGGGAAAAACGAACCCTAAAAGCTGCGCTGTTGATTCAGCCAAAACGGTGGAGCCCGCCGCGTGTCCCCCGGGAGCCCGCCGCGAGTCCCCCAGGAGCCCGCCGCGTGTCCCCCGGGAGCCCGCCGCGTGTCCCCCAGGACCCCGCACCCCCGGGCACGTCCCCATCCGCCGGCGTCCGCGCCGGGAGCACAGAGCAGCCAGCGAGCTAACCCCGCGGCGCCGAGATGTTTCTATGGCAACGGCGGCGCCCGCGCGCGGGGATGGGTGGTGACGGGTGTCCGCGGGGCGCGCCGCATTTTCGGGGAGACCGAACCCCCGGGGACGCACCGGGACCGCAACGCACGCAGAGGACGCCTCGCCGCCGATGGGGCCGGTGACAGGTGCCACCCTGCGGCGACAGGGGTGAATCATTGCGCTCGGCCGCGCGGCGGTCCCCGGCACAGCGCAGCTGTTAGCTATTAACCACTTTCTCCCATTGGGAAGACATAGAGTCACCTGTGGGTGCCTGGGCCTCGGCGTCCGAGCTGTTTCTTTAAAAACCAGACGCACAGGCCACGGGTGGCAGGTCACTGAAGGCTTGGTTATGTTTGTCCTTTTAAAGGACGTTTGTATTTTGAATAATATGAGCGTTCTATGTGCTTGTGCAAAAGGCCCATAATCCTGGCGACGTGTCTCTGCGGCCGACGAGGGTGGCCTCAGCCCGACCCCTCCCCCCTCCACGCGTCCTCTCGGGGGTCCCTGAAGGAGACAGGCTGAGTGTCTCATGAGACCGAGTGAGCAGTTCCTCCCGGCGGCCGCCTCTGCGAACCGGGGCAAGTCGCTGGACCACGCGCCCGAGGCTCGGTACGGTGACAGGTGTGCAAGGCCCTGCTGGGTGCGGGGGGCCCTGGACTGCGTGCCAGGGGGGCCTGGTCCTCCCGGGTATGCAGTTCCGGTGCAGAGAGGAGACAGTCCCTCCAGCACTGGCCCGAGGCGCGCATCAGGGGACGGGGGTTTGTCCCGTGGGCCCCGGGAGCCCCTGGGACCTATTTGCTCCGTAAGCTCCCTTCTGCCGCCGTAATAAAATCACCACGGACTTACTGGTTCAACAACACAGAGCGTCACCGGGGACTTCGGAGTCGGATGGGGGTCCGCGGTGGGTTCGGGGGGCTGTCCCTCACGAGGCTCTGGTGGAGGACCCGCCTCGCGGCCTTTCCCAGTCCGGGGCAGCGACCTGCGGCTCCTCGCTCGCCTGGCAGCTGGCGGGCGGGGCGGCAGCTCCCGTGGCCCCCTCTGGCGCGTGGCTCCGCCCCACCCTCACGCCTGCCCCCTCTCCCCACCTCCCGCTGCGTGCAAGGGGCTCGTGAGCACGGCAAGGCTTCAGGTGCGCTCCTGCGCGCGCCCCTTACCCACACCTGCAACGCCTTTCCCACGCGGCAGGCGACGTGGTCGCGGGGTCTCGGCCCGGAGACGTGCGCGTCTCTGCGGAAACAGCATTGTGCGGGGCCCAGGAGGACGCGGTCACAGGGGACAGCACCCGCGAGCGTGCTGAGCCCTGCGCCATCCGATGCTCGTTCCAGACGGGGCACCCACCGCACTCGCGTGTCCCAGCAAGGCGACCGCGGCTCGGAGGTGGGGGCTGCGCAGGGTCTCCTGGCTAATAAGGGCCCACCCTGCGTCCCACCCAGCACGCCCACTGAGCCAGCGGGAGGCACTCGGAGGTGGCACCTCGGGCTGGGTCCTGGTCTCAGCTGTTTACGTGGCTGCTCCTGACTCACCCCGGAGAAGCCGGTCTCCCTCCGAGGGCGCCTTCGCCCAGGCCTGCGCTCCATGCCGGGGGGGCAGGGGACCCGGGGCCGAGCCCAGAGACAGGGCAACGCGCCCCGACCCTGCGGGGTCTTGTCGCCGGGTGCAGGAGACAGACGCCCACGTGCACCGCGCGCGGCCTCCCGGAGGCAGCGGCCACTGCTGCCCGGAGGGGTGAGTGAGGATTCCCAGAGGGGGGACATAGGGCTGGCAGCAGAGACAGGAGCTGGTGACTGGAAACAGGCGTGTCTCCAGATTCCACGGCGGGCTGACTCCTCGGCGGGCTGTCCCCGCTCCCGCCACCCCCTCTGGTCGTGGGACTCTGACGCGGTCCAAGGGAGGAAGGAGCGAGACGCTGAGAACTCACTGCCCAAGTGGGTACAGACCCGGGAACCTGGAAAGCACCTGCCCCGCTGTCCGCACCTGCCCCGCTGTCCGCACCTGCCCCGCTGTCCGCACCTGCCCGGCTGTCCGCACCTGCCCCGCTGTCCGCACCTGTCCGTTCTACATTGCAGAGCCTGGAAAAAAACACGCCTAGACAATTTAATGGCCTGGAAAAACCCTTCCAACAGTTTAGGGCAAAACACGTTTTCTATTTTTTGGGTTTTGAACCAGGAATATGAGGTAATCATTCAGAATCCAACCTAAAACGGAACAAAGGCACGAGCGCGTTGGGTAGCACCGCTCATGCGTGTCTGTGCGCGCACACGCGACAGCAGACACCACACGTGCGGCCTCCGGGGGGAGATTTGAAAGATGGTTTTCTTCTTTGCGTTTCTCTGATTTCCGAATTTTTATAGCGCACACGTGGTCACTTTTTATTCTGAACAAAGGCGGGGGCGCTAAGAGACGGCCACCTACACAGTCCGCCTTGGGTCCTAGCCCAGTGCCAGCCCTGTCGGTTGGTTCACCACTCACCCCCCTGGGTGGGCTGCGGCTGAGACGCGGATTCCCGCGGACCCCCGGGGGGCGGGAGAGAGACAAACACAGTCCTTTCCATCCGCCTGGAGCTGGCCAGCGCTCCCGCGGGGACACACATGCGCAAAAACGCAGCCACGAGCGTTCGCGTCCGAGTTACTGTGTCCGCACGCCATCCAGGGTCCCCGCCTGCGGGGGGACGTGCGGCCCGGCCCCCCTGGCTGGGCAGCTCCGAGGGCACTGCGATGCAGGGGCCGCCCCGTGGTCCGCGCCTGGACCTCTGCGTCCCACTCTGGAAAGCGGCACCCTGAAATTAATGGGGTTCTGTTGACGCGCGCAAGAGGGGAAGGGCCGGACGGACAACGGGTCTCCCCGTCCAGCGCGCGGACACTGAACCCGTGTCCACCGCCCTGTCCACGCGCGCCGGGAGCACAGCTGCCTCCGGGCCTCGGATGGCCACGGCGACCGTCCTGTGCTGTCCCTTGAAATTTCGCTTCTGAGAACTACCGCCTTACGTGCCGGTAAACACGGTCCTCGAAACTCTCATTCCTGACATCTCAGCAGCTCCTCCGGCCGCCACCGTGTTTTCCTCCGGTCTTCACCGAAGCGCTATGCGTCTTTATTAAAAATGCAAGTTCAGATCATTTTATGTCCCCATAAAAATGGGGGGTGGTAGCTTTGATTAATTTTCTTCGCATACAGTGAACTTTACAGCAAATTGGACAGTGTAATTCAATTCCTAGTTCTGCGGGATTTTTTTTTTGTTGGTGGAAAATTGATATCATTCATATGTAATCATATTGCCTTTGCAAGAGGTATTTAAGAAATAATATCCTGAGGTAATGATCGTGGGGTTTAATTATTAATAGCGCACTTCCACACGCGGCAGTGTGCATTCCTCTCACCGGGCTTGATGTCCATCAGAAAATCTTTCTTCCCTCTCCACGCGGCGGTGTGCCACCAGCGTGCACGGGAGCGTGAGTGCGTGCGTGTGTGCGTGTGTGTGCGTGTGCCGGTCAGCTCGCTAACTTCGTTTCTTTCTTTAACAAGTCCAGCGTCATTTCTGGGGAGTCGTTGGCTTTCAGTGGGTTATAAACCTAACTGTAATGGTCCAAACCGGGGAACCTTGAAAGGGAAGCTTCCCCTGCCCCCTCCTCCAGATGTGAGCAAGTCCAGTCTGCCCCGGCCCTTTTGAATGAAGCAATTGCCAACTGAAGAGTTTGCTGGCTTTGGATGCTACGTTGACTGGGGAATGGGGAGAAGATATTGATTTTTAAAATTGGTTCACGTGGTTCCGAGGCTGACCAGTCCGGGCTCTGTGGGGCAGGCGGGCAGGAGACCAGGAGCAGCTGCCATGATGGACTTGACTCTGGAGACCTTGTCACTGCACACGGGAGGGGACCCACCCCCAGAAGATGCTCGGGTGGGGTGAGGGGCATGAGAGGCCTGACTTGGGGACCCAGTTCTCCAGGGACCCCAGAGCCGTCCATGGCAGGGCTGCCTGTGGGGTGTGCAGGACACGGGGTTGGAGGAGCTGAGTGTGGGCTCTGGTTCACTGTTGACAGTGCACGGTGGCACGCGGGAACACGCATGAATAGCAGATCGCCCGGGGGAAGGGAACAGACGAGCCACAGGCTGTGATTCTGAGTTCCCGTCCCTCTGTGTCCTGCCCCAGGCTTCAGGCCTTGCCCCCCAGGGGGAGCTGGACACCCAGCCCCAGGAAGGAAGAAACAGCGCTTTCCCTGGGGAGAAGGGGCGGGGCCCGAGCCCCGCGGACCTGCTGTGACTCCGTCTTCACTAAGGAAGCCCATGGGCGCGCACCTGCCGAGTGCTGTGCAGCCGAGTGCTGTGCAGCGTGACGAGCCATGCATTTCACACGTGTGCGTGTGCGTTCACACTCACCACACGCCACACTCACGTGCATGTACACACACATCTGTACACACACACCCACACACTCAAACACAAACAAACCACACATCATACACACTCACAATGCACTTATCACACATGTGTGCACACATACACCCATCCATACACATGCCTGTACACACACACACAAAGCACATATCACACACATGTGCACACACACACCCATCCATACACACACCCATGCACACACCCACACTCACACACACAAACCACGCATCCATATACACACTCACAATGCACATATCACAAGCGTGTGCACACATACACCCATCCATACACACGCCTGTACACACAACACACAAAGCACATATCACACACATGTGCACACACACACCCATCCATACACACACCCATGCACACACCCACCCTCACACACTCACACAATGTACATATCACACACGTGTGCACACCCACGTATATGTACATGCACATCCACACTCACCATGCACAGTTGCTGAGCTGCGGGTGGCCGTAGACAAGGTGCTTTGTCCCCGAGCACCTGGACAGCCCAGGGAGCGCTGCCTGGGGCTTTCCCGAGGAAAGGGAGTCAGGAGAGAAAATGAGGGTTGGAAATGAACAAATTGGGCTGTGGATGGCGGCCGGTCAGCCACTCACTCACTCGAGGAGCCGGACGTTTCCGGTGGTGAGAGGTGGGCCACGTGCTGTCGAGGGGCTGCGAACTGGGGAGCGACAGAGCCACCTCAGCTCATCACGGGACGTCTGGGAGGAAATGGGCGTCTAGGGTACTGGTGGCGGAAGCCAGCAGCTGACAGGTCCTCGAAGCACCAGTTCCCACAAGACCCCGGGCACCAGCGCCACGCCACTGTGTGTGTGTGTCAGCCTCCTGAAGCCCCGAGCTGCCGACCCTCCGAGAGGCTGGGCAACCTGCGGGCCAGACCTCTGCTAAGTGGCAGTATCGGGGTCTCCGCCAAACACCGGAGCTCTTGGGGAGAAACGAACCCATCTAGAGGCGATAAAACATACAAAGTTAGAGTCTCATCATCATTTAGATAGAGTGCGAGGTGTCAAACATATGAACACGTGTGGCTCTCTCTCTCTTTACAAACAAACCACCTCCATGCCATCAGAATGAAAGCGGGAGGCCAGCCCGGCTCCCCGTAGCCAGCCTCAGGCATGAGCAGCCCTGCGAGGCAGCACGGCCCAGGTGGGGCGGACAGCGGTGCCCCCAGCAAAGGGACACCAGCACCCGAGAAGGTCCCCTCGTGGCCTTGGAACCGCCCAGTGGCTGGAAGGGCCCCCCGAGGGCCAGGGGGGTGGCTTCCACCTCGGGGGTCAGCGTCTATCGTTTCTACAGTCAGAACAGAATCGAATTCGTTGCAATAACAACAACAAACACGAAGGCAGCTCTGAGTTGGACCATAATGCACTGCAGGAAATTCACGAATATGATTTTCCTGCAAAATCCAGCATTTTTCTCTTTACGGCTCGCCGCCCGTAAGGGGCATGAGGCCGTGCGCCTCGCGGGTCTCCCCGCACGCCTGTGCCGAGCGGCACGCTCGCGTGTGCTGGTGCACGCGTGCGCGTGGGGCCCCATAAATCGTGCTTTTATGTGTAACTGGTCTAATCAGCCCGCAGTATCCAGACTTCGTAAGTGGCGGCCGCTTCTCACGTAAGGGTCTAGGAGAACCGCACTTGCCATGGCCGTGGGCTGCCTTGTTCCGAAAAGCGCATGGGATGGTTTCACAGGCGAGGCTGGGAGCACTTGTGTGGCTGAGCTTACGGGGGCGAGTGTGTTCATGAAGAACGGGGCGGGAGACGGAGGGATGCGTCGGGAGCTGTGCACGCGACTCGGGCCTCTGCGGGGCCTGCGCGCAGCTGCAGTCAGCATCACATACCGTGGACGTTTCAGCGGAAACCTTTGGAGCAAAAGCCTGGATGAGGAGAGAAGGCGACGGTTTTCTTGGAAAATCAGGAATTAAATACACGAGGGCCTTGCCTCCGGCTGCAGGGCGCTTGAGGCTGGAGGCAGGTCATGAGGAGCCGTCGCAGTGCGAGCTTGGGGACTGCCAGCCAGCTGCCCCGCTCCGAGGGGACGGGTGACTGCCAGGTCACCAGGCGGGACACTCTGAAGTGACACGCCCTCCTGGCTCTTCCTGTCGGCCTTTGGGAAGCGGGTTCAGGCCCCCCCCCCCCCCGGCCAGGATGCGTGGCTCCTCCAAGCTCCGCCCCCCCAGACACAAGCCCCGCCCCCCCAAAGACAGGTGACAGCACGTGACCACCCTCTTTCCGTGTAGACGCTGCGTTTTCCGAAAAATGAACTCTCAGACTGGCCGTAAATCCAGGCCGGCGGGGGGGATCTAGCAGATGGGCAGTGTTTAAGTTACAGACCTAAGGGAAGCTTTTGCATTGAAAAAAAAAAAAAAAACTCTTAAACTGCGGCTCTTAAAATAAAGATTTTCTGTTTTCCATGGTGACTCACTAAACCTTTATTTAGACAGTTGGTAAAAACACCACATCACAGATTTCACATGTTTTTTCTCTTTTTTTTCACTGCTGCAGCTTAAAACAGTATCCCGTTT
>PVKZ01006862.1:0-12600 GCA_004027375.1 Macroglossus sobrinus | reverse complement strand
CGGTGGCTGGAGATCCCCCATCCTCCCGCGGGGCTGCGGGTCGGCTCCGAGCTGCACGGGAAGGCGGGCGCCTTGGGGCGGAGCAGGCGGGACCCGCCGTGCCCCAGGGGCGCCGCGGCCAGAGCGCACGGGGTTCCCACGGACGGCGGTCCGGAGCGGTCCTGCGGGGCCTGGCCGTGCGCTCAGGGCAGCGGCCGGGAGGAGACGCCCGGAGCCAGGGTCCCGCGCCCGCGGGGATGTACCAGGAGGACGAGCACCCCGACCCCCTCGGGGCGTCGTGCCCGCTTACTCGGAGTTCTCGAGAAAGAGGGTGCCAAGTGTCCCTGTGCACGTTGGCGGGGGGCGCGCACACACATACACACACACATATATACCCGTGCACATGCATGCACACACGCACATACATGCATACACATGCAGGCATGCACACACACAAGCATGTGTACCTATGCACATGTACGCACACAGACACACACGTAATACATGCGTATGAACAAGACATACACATGTGCACACACACACACATGTACATACATCTATGCACCCATGAAAGGCATACACACATGCACATATGTATGCACACGCAGATATGAATGCATACACATGCATGGCATGTACACACTCATGTAGTCATGCACGCACATGGAACACACAAGTCTGTATGCATGTGGGTGTGCACATGCACACACATGCACTATATGCTCATGCACACACATGCACAAGTGCGCACATACTCTCACACACACAGAACACACAGGTGCACAGCTGCACCTGCCGTGTGCCTCTCAGCTGCGGAGCCTAATGGCCCAGGCCTTCTCACACCTCCTTGCTCACGCCTCCTTGCTCACACGAGGGTGACCAGAATCCCTGAGCGTGTCCTTCAGCACGTCAACCCCGCAGCTCTGTGGGGTGAGCGAAGGGAGCCCCCTCTTCCCCTCGAGGTCAGAAAGGGGTTTCTGCACCCGCAGTCATAAACCTTGCCTGGGCCCTGGGACACAGCTCATCACTGAGGCCCCCTGCTGCCCCCCGCCCCTCCACCCAGACAGAGCACCCACTGCAGCCCGCGGAGCCCCTGGGAGCCCTCCACGGACTTGTCCCAGCTCTTGAGACCTTTGTCCCCTGGAGAGCAGGGACTCAGTGGAACCTTGGAGCTGTCATCCCTGAGGCCGGAGCGGGGGGTTCTGCCTGGGCTGCTCCCCCGGGGAAGACGGCTCTGCCCAGCACCCAGGAACCCCCCACCCACATGTGTGTGTCCCCTCTGGGCAGCTCTGCCAGCAGGCGGCTGGCACCCTCCAGGGCAGACCCGTCCACATGGCAACCACCCCCTGTGACACTGAGGGCTCCAGGAGCAGCTGCTGTGCCCTCCTCCTCGGCCCCTCCTCCCTCCCTTCTCTCCCTGACCCCAGCAGCACCCCCAGCACTGCCCCGCGGGGGGCTGGGGTGAAGGGCAGCTCCAGGCCCTGCCCACCACTGAGATCCGCCAGGGCTCAGAGCCCTTCCCGTCCTGAGGGCACGTGTCCCCAGGCCCCTGTGGCTCTCCTACAACTGGGCCTGCTGTACCACTTGAATAAATATCGCTTGTCATTAACTCGGACCAGGGCCGGCCCTAGCGTCCCCGCGGGAACAGGCTGAAGCTGGACCCCGAAGATATGCCTGCTCCCCGCCATCCGCAGGGCTTGAGATGGGACTGTCACTCAGCATGTCATTGCTCCTGGCCCTCAGAGTGAGGGTCTCGTTGCCCGGGCCCTGTGTCCGGAGTCGGACGCTCCCGTTCCCCGCCCTGGCCACGTGGCTCAGCCCTGGATCCCGGGGCCCCTCGGCGCAGACCGAGCGCGCGCCCCGGGGGAGGCTCGCCCCGAGCTGGGCTGTCCCCAGCCGCCCACAGATGCATTTCGCTTTAAGCTGACACGCTTTTACCAAGTGCCTTCTGTCTCGGGGCTGTCTGGTCACTGTCACCTACTCATTTCCCAGTGGGCAGTCGGCCACCAGACTCCGTGGACGGCGCGGGAACCACAAACGCGGGTCCAAATCTGTTTACTTGGACCCGCAGGGCCGCGTCACCGTGTGCGTGGATGGCACTGAGATGTCCCGATCCCGTGGGCGGTGCGAGCCGGAGGTGTGCGCACCCACGCGCCCGGTGCTGCACCTTAATCCTCCCGCGTGGCCTGGCCCACCCCGGAGGGCACGTGCCCTCTCCTGTTCCCCGCGGAAACGGAGGACATTTGGGGGGAGGTTCGCTGGGAAAGCCATCTGCAGCCAGGGGACACGCTCACCTGGCCGGGCTGGGCCCGTGTCACAGGGAGAGCAGCCCTCCCGCAACCTGAGTCCCCTGCCGCGTTTGCTCAGAGTGGGCGGCGGGCTCCTGTGCGGGGCAGGTGTCCCAGCGGCATCTGGGGTCCTGCCCAGCTGGGGTTCCCCAACCAGGGAACTGCCCGCCAGGCGCCAGCCAGCAGGGGCGGCCGGGGCGCTGGGGTGAGTTTGTTTTCAAACTGATGTCCGTTCAGAAGAGGCGTCACTCTGGCAAAAACAATGACATTTATCGATCTCCCCTCTCGCGGCAAACTGATCCTTGTTATGGGCCGGGGCTGACGTCAGTTACTAAATAATAAGATTGCCAACTATTGCTCTTTATAATAAAATTATGCCCCTTCGACATCTTATAAATCTAACAGCGATTACATCAGCCCCATAACTGTATATCACGGCTTACCTTTGAAACACGTGTAGGGTACCACAGGGCTCCACCGAAACTGCCAGATTTATCGGCCCTGGTTAGCCACAGCCCCTATGACGTCACAGATGTCTCCTCGGTAACAAACGAGGCGAGATGCGATTGCGGAGATTATGGGTCCCCTGGCTCCGGAGGCGGGAGGGACGGGGTCGGCAGCTGCCCCTGCCCCGTCCCCCTCCTGGTCCGCGTGGTTTTGCCACCAGCATCTGAGGTGCTCCCCGAGGCTGCGCAGAGGCTGGGACAGCGTGTCCCGAAGGCCACGGCAGTCGCACCGTGCAGTGAAGACGCA
The DNA here is from genome assembly GCA_004027375.1 of Macroglossus sobrinus. Lineage (NCBI taxonomy): Eukaryota > Metazoa > Chordata > Mammalia > Chiroptera > Pteropodidae > Macroglossus > Macroglossus sobrinus. The sequence continues at coordinate 9,580 of PVKZ01006862.1, read as the reverse complement.
AAACCCGCAGCTTCCCCACAACTGGCTGGGTCGTCCGTTCCTTTATGATAAACCGGCTGTCCTCGTCCAGGGAGCCTGTGACCTCGCCGCCTGTGGGAAGCCCCGAGCCTCGCACCGGCGCTCAGCCCGGCCAGCGCCTACGGTCCTGGTTTTGGCATTTTCGTAAAAGGAAGGTCCAAAAGAATGAGGGGGGGGCGGGTACCCAAAACGATGGAGGGGAAGTCCGTCGCGGGGCCGTCACTGGCGACAGAGCTTACCTGTCGGCTCTCTGACGTGCTGTACTGACCAGCTCCCAACGACCCCTCTAAGGGCCTTCCGAAGTGCAAAGGGGCGCATGCGGGGGGCAGGGGGGTGGGGCGTCACAGTTTCCCCGAGGAAAACCCAGGCACCGTGACATGGAAACATCACTCGACACGGTGCCTGGAACAGGAAAGCCAGTGGGAGCGCCCCGTGTCCCGCCCGCATCCTGCCCCCTCCCCCATGCCGTCCCAAGCCCCAGGCTGCAGGCGCCACGGGTGCCCGGGGGGCCACCGGGGCCCGCGGCCAGCGGGGCGTCCCCACGCAGGAGCCCTGGGGCGGGGAGGCTCATCTCCATCCTGGGTTTTGCAGCAGCAGCAGCAGCGCCCCAGAGCGAGCCGGGACTCGGGGACACAAACGCGGGGGCCGCGGAGGGCGGAGCCATCTGCATGCGGAGCCGTCGAGTCCTGGGCTCCCGTCGCCCCCTGTGGCTGCGTCACACCTGGAACTCCCCTCAGGGCCCCGTCCCCAAAACCTCAGGGGAGAAGTGGCGGAGGCGGGGGGGGGGGGCGGCCTGCAGGGGCAGGGGAGGGGTGTGGCGCTGGGGGCGGGGAGAGCCCGTCCCCCGAGACCGCGAAGCCCACAGAGCGGGCCCGGTTTGCCACCTGCTGCAGAGGCTCCCGGTGGAAAAGGCTGTCTTCATTAAGAGCGTTAATATTCATGCGGCATGGTAATTTTGACACAGAAAAGGTCTCTGTAACCTTTTCTTGTGTGAGAATTTTTTACTTCTCAAGGAAATTACAGTCCGGCAATGACTTAATTAATGCTGGTGTCTTGGCCAGGTTTGGAGCGGCTGTCAGTTTGGGCTTGCAGGGGCTGTCAGGCACGGGGCCCGGGCTGGGCTGCAGGCGAGGGAGGGGACAGCCACCCCCACGCGGGGAGGTGCCTTCTCACATTCGTTTTAATTTGGCGACCGGCCTTCCCTAATGCTGGGCCATTTATTATGGGGACGGAGGGCGCAGCGTGAATTTCTAATCCACTTTTTACTCAGCGTATTTACTCTTCGTGCTATGATGATTTTGTTCCTAATCTGTTTGGCTCGGGTACATTTAGGCCAGGTGGCTGGGGGACGCCTCCCAGGAGTGAAGGGACGACCATCACGGGGGACACTGGCTCCAGTAAGGTGAGGGGCGGCTGGTCCAGGCCGCCTCCTGCCGGGAAGGGTGACTCTGGAAGGGCCAGTGCGGGGTACAGAGCGCAGGGACACCCCTGCAGCTGGCAGCCTGTGCGGGCAGGGTCCCCTCTCCTGCCCGCAGTGGCCACTGGCCCGGACACCATCCGGCCTCCCTGTCTCTGCTGCCTTTGTCGCCGTCCACGCCGCACTGCAGAGTCCCACGGTGACGGCGCTGCCTGCCTCGGAAGAGATCGCCATGCTGGGAACCAGCAGACGGGCCGTCCCCTGCCCCCCGCGAGCTGCGGGTCCTGGGGGGCCGCGGGCGCTGGGCACTGCCGTCCGGTGGGGGACAGGGGGTGGGGCGCCCTCTGCGGAGCTGCCCCAGCTTCCGGATGGCCGAGGGCAGGGGCGTGCCTCCTTGCGCGCGGGGAGGTCCGGGGGCACGCACACTGCCTCTGCCCGGCCGCCCCGCATCAGAGCCGGTGGGAGAGGGGCGAGGGGCTGGGGTGGCCGCGGCTCCGGCGGCACAGCCCAAGCGGCAGGCAGGCTCGGCCAGGCGCCGCCAGCCTTTGGGGCAGCCGATGACACCTGGGACTAAGTCGAGGCCTCACAATTCAAGCAGAAACACCAGCTTCCCAAAGCCCCAGGGCCCTTAAATTGACGTGTTTATGACAGGACGAAAGTCTTCCCGGGAGGAAGGAGGGGCCCCCTGCCCCCCACCCACACCGCGCCCTCCAGGAAACAGCGGGTCCTGGGTGAGCTCACCGCCTCTGGCCGGCTCTGGGCGGTGGACGGACAGCGCACGCCGCGTGCTCAGGGCCTCAGGGAACCACGGACAGCGCACGCTCTACGCGGCCAGGCACAGAGGAGGTGTTGGGGGGACTGTGCCCGTCCGGGCCAAGATGGGGGGGGCGGCGGGGAGGGAGGGGTTAGTTAGTAAATGACACAAACACACAGCGCTGGGAAGACTCGAGAAACACCTTCCTCTCCGGAGTGAGAACCCGGCCCAGCGCGCTTCCTGCGTCCTGTTTGCTGGTCCGTGGCGGTGAACAGCCCGCCCCCGCCCCCCGGGACCCCAGTGCCCGTCCCCTGTCCTCCGGCATTTACGCAGCCCTGCGCCCGCGCTGGAGCCCCCAGGAGAAACCGCTGAGCGCTGAAAGAATCTGCTTATTCTGATCCCGCAGGTGGCAAAACCCAGATGTCAGCGAGTCCAGGCAGCGGCCGCCTGAGCCAGGGCGAGGGCGCGGGCGTCCCCACCACGGGGGTGTTCGTCTCTCGCGGGAGAAGCGAGAGCGAAGGGGCGCCCCGCGCCCAGCACGGACCACGCGTCTTCAGTGCTGAGCCGCGGACACCACGGTGGCCGCGGTCCCCTCGCCCGCACGGGCTCACCGGGGACACTGACCCCCGCAGGCAGCGGATGCCCGCTCTCTGAGCACACGCGTCACACACATACACAGAGCCCAGCCCTGCGTCTGGTCATTCGAGAAGCGGTGACGAGAGCCAGCACTCGGCCACCCCTCGGGAAAGGCCCGTGCGGGGAGCTGAGGCCGGAGGTTCTGGGGGGCAGGTCGAGCGGAAGCAGCTGACCCCCAGGGTGCAGTGCCAGGGCCCTCCCCTGACCCTGCCCGTGGCAGGCTCAAGTTCTAGGGAGAGGGAGAGGGCTGTGGTCCCCGAGTCACCCCTCCCGGATGGAGATGCGGTCTGGGGACCGGGCGCAGGCAGCGTGCGACGTGCCCGCAAGGCCACGCGAGGCAGAGGCGGGGCTCGGGGACAGCAGAGACACACAGGGGAGCAAGGAGTGCTTCCAGGGGCTGCCCCCTGCAGTGGGTGCACCCCCTTCTTTGCCGGCCCCCATCCTCCTGCCACCAGACCCCAGCCGTGTTCGGTTACGAGGCCCAGACCTGACGAGGCCAGCGAGGTGGGCGCCTTCCGCGGGCCCCAAGGCCTGAGTCGCGGTTGATCTGCACCTGCGATAGGATAATACGCTTGTCGGTGATTGGTCTGGGAGCAGGCACGTGACCCCAGCACTGACCAATGGGTCCCGAGGAGACGTCTTCCAGCCTGCGGTCCCTCAGGGTCGCGGACGGTGGCGGCTGGGGACCCACACGAGCCCGCAACGCGGGTCCCGCCACCAGACGCTGCGACTCTGTGAGCCGGGTGGGACCTTGGAGAGCGTCTGGGATGCACCCTCTTGCTTTATCCAGGACCAGGGATGGCCAGAGGGGGCGGGGGCCTCTCGGGGACTGCTCGGGCCGCGGGGCCGGGAAGGGACAGAGGGGGACATGGCCCAGCCCCCTCCCCACCCCCCAGGGCAGGCGCTCCCCCGGCGTGTGGCCCGAGCGGGGACGGAAGTCCAGACAGGAGCCTGTCCATCGCGTGCCCTCCGCGCCCTGCTCGCTTCCCCGTTGCGCCCCAGCTAACCCTGGGTAGGCGTCTTCCAGAAAAGGACGACGAGGCGACACCGCTCACGACGGCCGGTGGCTGTCAGCCTCCCGGGGGTCACTGCGACACTTCGGAAGGGCGGCCACAGGCCGGCGGGCACCGGCCTGAAGATCATGCAGAGCGCGTGCGGCCCCGCTCTCTCAATTGCAGCCATGTGATAATGTCACACGCGCGCGCCGTTGTCTAATTTCTTGAGGGAACAAAAACACACATCTCTGTTTAATCTGCGGTCGCCGCTCCTCCGTCCGCTCCCCGCTGGCGGCGCGGCGGCTGCGCGTCTGATTCTCCACCTGCTGATTTAGATGCTCGTATGACACATCCAACCTTTTAAATAAATCATTCATTTCTTCTAAAGGTTGGCGATGTCACAGTGTTGTGATGCACCCGATTTTAAAATAACTGTTTATTTGATGTCAGGTACATCAGACATAAAAATAAATGTGACTTGCTGGAACTTAATACAAAAATTTGATGTCTGCTTCGGATTCCCTCAGCCGCCGGGTGCTCAGCGGACTGAGACGGTGTTGGCTCCGGGGGACGCGACATCACCGAGCGGGTGTCTTCGGCGCCCCCTGCCCCGCAGGCGCTCACAGCCAGCTAGCAATCCTGCATCTCAGCTCTCCAGACTGGCTCAGGAAAGGGGTGAGAGCCGGTGTGGCTGACGACCGATGTGGGGGTCGCTCCCTCCCGCAGGGCTGGGGCTCCCCAGGGGCCTGCCAAGCCGGGGCTGCGCTGGTCTGGGGCGCAGGAGGCACCCGGGCGCGCCTTACCGGTGCTGACGCCGTCCTAAGCCTTAGCATCTCACTGCGAAATGACCCCCCCGAGGCGTTCAAGCAGATCTGGGGGAGCGCGATGTGGAGGACAGACCAGCCAGGCAAACCAGACGGGGAGAGAGGGGGAGCGACCTTCCCCCGAGACTCCTCCTGACGTCCTTCTCGGACCCGGCTGGCTCTCAGGCTGCGAGGTCCGTGGCAAGTCCGGGTGGTGCTTGTATCCCAAGACGTAAGCACTGGGGACATATCTCTCTCCCCGCGTGGCCTCACGGGCGAAGCTGGAGCACCAAGGCCCCGGCCACGCTGTGCTTCCTGCAGACAGCGTCACAGGGTAATGAGCGTTGTCAGACTCGTACAGACGGAGGGTGATTCGGGGCCTCTAAACATCCCAGTGCCAGTTACTGAACTCGCCTCCGTGACCCCAGCCCACAACGACCAGGGGACCACTAACATGCTCCGCAGTGCTCCTGCCACGTCATCACCACGCCATGAAGCCCCAGCCACGGCTTCCGTGGCTGAGAGGGAACAGCACCATCAGGCGTTACGTGCCTGCAGGAAAAGGTGACCATGAGTTTTTAACTTGGGGACTTTTCTCCGCTTACATATGACAGTGTCTGCTGCGCCACTGTGCCTTCTTCAATCTCCATCCGCTGACGGGGCAGAAGCCGGAGACACCCATGCTTTCAGCTCTGGTCTCGTGTTTTGAGAGAGAAGCAAATAGGACAATGAATGCTAGAAGCCTAAAAAAAATCAACACGATACGAAGCAACACCCAGAGAACAAGGGCATGACCTGTACCTTCGCCACGTGGAAAACGCCACCAAAGCCCGAAAGAATATGAAGAAGCGCTCTCAGACCCACCGGTGGCCGGAAGGAAAACAAAGGGACGGACAGGGCACACCCGAAAATGGGGGTCTGCAGGGCAGGATGAGATAAACAGCTGAGCAAACAAGCCGTACCACAGAGGGGCTTTGTGGGGACCAGTGACGATAACCATGACTGTGAAGTGAAGAGACCGACACAGCCCTTCCTGCCCGAGGTGCCTGCGCTGGCAACCAGCAGCGAATGAAGGTGTAAGATGATCCTATTTACAACCACGTGAAGGCTATTAAATATCCACCAATAGCTTAATGCAACACGTGCTAGGCCTCAGGCTAACTGGCATAAAATATTTTTGAAGATATACATAAACAAAGGGACATACCATGTTCATGGATTGAAAACCTCAACATGTTAATGAGGCTAATTCTCCTTAAGTCGATTTATAAACAGAATCCCAATCATACTCTCAGCTGTTATCCTTTCCTGTAGAAGCTGACACGCTAATTCCCAAATTCACATGGAAAGGGGGCACAGATTCCATCCTAGAAAGCGACCACGGGGCGGGGTTCCACCACGTGAGCCCCGAAAAGCCTCTTCCGGCGGATGCGGCCGTGTCCATGGTTACTGCTGCCGCTGCTGGACGCCTGCTGATAGCGTCCCGTGGCCATGGTAACGGGATACGGCGCCGCGTTGAACTTCGTGGCGCTTGTGTCCCCCAGGAACTCAACGCGTTTGGGGTTTATCCTGGAGACCACCATCTGCGTCGGCAGGAAGGGGGCTGGGGAGGCCCCACGTGGCTGCGCATCTCGAAAGCGCAGGGACTGTTCGGAGATCTGCTGAAATGCAATCATTTAGTTTTAATTTCCTGATTTTAGTCTATAGTGCGAATGTGCCACTGTAGAAACAGCGGGGTCTTGGGCAGAAGCGACCCCTGACCCCGGTCCTCGGATTGGCCAGGCGCTGGGGCGTGGGGTAGGAGGGGTGTTGGGGGGAGCCCCACCCTGTCCAGCGGCTGAGGTGGTGACCCTGGGCTCGCCCATACTCGGGGCCTAACGAGTCAGGTTTGTTAACACGTGACCTCTCACCCTTGAACTTGGGCTGCTTCCCGCCGCCCCTGACAGACCGGGCCCTCCAGGCCGGCCCGGTTCCAGCGTCTGCAGGGTCGTCCGCGTCCACCTCCGCGTGCGGAGGCCCCGCGCCCCGGGGCGGCCTGGGGGCGTCTTGTAAAGACCTGTAAAAACCACACGAGAAAGGGGGTAAACAGAGAGTGAGCGGGGCACAAACGGCGGGGGGCGCTCCCCGCGCCCCGGGAGCCCCCAGCCTGTCCTGGGGCCGGCCTGCCGCACGCACACCCCGCTGTGCCGTCCACGCAGCAGGCAGTTACGCATCAGAACACCTCTCACCTGAACAGCACCGTGCTGCGGCGCGGCGCGGGGGCTGCGCGTCCCGCAACGCGGGGATGACGGGCAGGCCTGCGTGGAGGGCGGGATGTGCGGGATGTGTGTGTGTGTGTGTGTGTGTGTGGCCATGTCCTGGGCAGAGCACAGGAAATGCCAGGCGCCGGGAGGGGACAGCGCCACCGGGCACCTCCGCCACCTCCGCCCGGCTGCTCTGAGTGCGCCGTGTGAAAATGCGGGATGAATCAGACCCGGTGGAGCGCACTCCTGTCACTGAGGGCTACAGCCGCGTGGGCGGGTGGCCCCCCCCTTCCCGCTTATCACCTCACCTCACTTCGGGTCGCCTGCCCAGGCCACCTGCCCAGGCTGGCCTGGACCAGGGCCTTCGTCACGTTTAGTGCATTATTTTTACCTGCTTTACAGGAAGGCAACACCAAAACACGAAAATACAGCAGTGTTTGGGCCTGAGAAGGCAGGGGGTGCTGGGGGGAGAGGAGCCGGGACAGCCCAGCCCACCCACAGCCTTGTTACCTGGATTTAAATGGAACCACTTAGCTTCCCCTGCAGTGGACGCAGACGGGACGTCAGCCGGGGTGGCCACCGGGGGCTGACGAGGCCGAGGGGCGTGGGCCCTGAGCGAACCTTCCAGAGGCAGGTGCAAAGGCCTCGGGCAGCCCTGCCAGGCCCCTGCATGCTCTGCGCCTTCCTGCCCCAGGCCGTCGCGTCGGGGGTGGGGTCTTGAGGGGTGCGGGCACCAGGAGGGGCGGCCCGGCCGCCCTCAGCTTCCTCCTGCGAACCGGATGTGAGCTGAAGCCACTGATGACGAAGGACACCCCGGCCCTGAGGGCAGACTGACCACGGGGCGGCTTCCCCAGGCGGGGGCAGCTCTCCCTCCAGGACGAAGCCAGAGATGGAATCTTCTGGAAGGAGCCAGCTCCATGGGGATGTCTCAGCAGCTGACAGGCAGAACCACCCCCCACCCCGCAAAGCCAGGAAGTCCACGGGTCTCTGCTTCCTGCAGCACACGCACCCCCACACTGCAGGCACACACACTCATGACACCCAGGCACTCACATGTGCACACGCATGTGTGAACACACACTCGCACGACACCACTCACAGACACACGTGCACACACATGCACACGTGCACGCTTACACACACATGCACACTTACACACACATACACAGTGCACTCCATGCTGCAGGCACACACACTCATGACACCCAGGCACTCACACATGTGTGCACGCATGTGTGAACACACACTCGCATGACACCACTCAGACACGTGCACACTTACACACGCACACACTTACACACACATACACAGTGCACTCCACGCTGCATGCACACACTTATGACACTCACACATGTGTGCACACGTGTGAACACACTCGCATGACACCCACCCACGCACGCACATGTACAGTGCTCCCCACACAGGCACACACACTCATGACACTGACACACATGCACGTGCACACACACACACACACATGTGCACATATGCACACTCCACTCTGCATGCACACACTCTCACGACACCCACACACTCACACACACATGCACACAGGCACCCACACTGCACTACACACACATGCGCACACGCATGCACACACACATGGCACCAAAGGCCCAGCGGGCTGACGTTTCTGGCCCAGCCCCCGCCTTTCACACTTGGTCCCGGATGCTCTTTGTGACGTCAGAATCAGAACATCTGCCTCCATCCCTGGTCCTCGGAGAAGACAGTGCATTTCATTGTTGGGGTCCCCCAGACTCACGGGCGATTCTCATTATTGTTTTCACTTACACACACATGCACACTCACACACACATACACAGTGCACGCCACACTGCATGCACACACTCATGACACACACTCATACGTGTGTGTCATGAGTGTGTGCACGTCCTGGAACTATCCTCCCCGCCCTCCGAGCCGGCCCCTGGACATATAAATCTCATCCTGTAAAACAGCCGGTCTAAGGCATCACCTTCAGCCGGTCCCATGGAGGCCTATTAAGGACAGAGAAGTCCTTGAGAACTTGAAAACTAGATGAGGGGATGTGTGCGGGGGAAGTGAGGGAGGGACCTAGAGAGAGAGAGAGAAAAAAAATGCCGATTAGAAAATAAAGTAATTTAAACTGAATTACACTTAAAATGACCTTTGCAATAGTAATAGGCAATCCAAGACAGGAAGAAGGAGCTGAAATTCGACAGACTGAAGTCTGCTCTGTGGCTTGAAAAATGGGGACTCGGGGAGAGAGGGAGAGAGAGAGAGAGAGAGCAGGAGAGAGAGGGAGGGAGGGAGAGAGCGAGCCAGAAGGAGGGCGTGTGGCATGCAGGCCGGCCGAGCCGCGCTGGGAAGGTGACGCTCATTAGCGGATGGGAAATGGTTAGCAGGAAAGTTCTCAGAATTAAAGAGGCTCTTTAAAGCCGAGGGAAGAGGGTGCGTTGAGCCCCATGATGACGAAGACGATTCGGGGCGATGCCTGGAACGTGTGCGGGGAAGGGACGCGGACACGCAGGCCGCCGTCTGTCTCCCAGGAGGGCGCGGGGTCTGTGCAGACGGGACCTCGTTCTGGTTCCGTTTCATCGATCGGTTCTGGACAAAACCCTCAAGGACGAGAGAGTCTTTTCAGCAAAAGCGGCTTCTCTGGGAAAGAATTTATTGCCACCTCCTTCCAGCCCATGCCAGAGACAAGAACCTGGGTTCTCTCCCCCGGGTTAAGT
>PVKZ01006861.1:0-29461 GCA_004027375.1 Macroglossus sobrinus | reverse complement strand
GATGGACACCATGGAGACATCAAGGCCCCCACAGCAGGCTCAGAGTGCACCTGTGCAAACGCATGAACTTGTACTGGACGCCGTCTCTGCCCTTTCAGGTTGGTGAACAAGATGTTCTTAATCCCAGAAGAAAGTGCTGCTTCTGAGCAAAGCCCCCACCACACAATTGCCAGCCTGCTGCTGCCACCGTGCATGCTCCTGGGGTTAGACATCACAGTGGTACAGCTCTGCCTCCACCCGACAGGACACAGTGTGGACTCCCACAACACATATTCTCATGGTGCACACCTGCACTCAAACGAGAAAGAGGGAAATGAAGAGGAAAATTTGTATGACAAAATGGAAAGTGGAAAATGAAGAGACAATCGGATATTTCGAGAAAAAAAATAATCACCTGTTTGTCGTGATGACATTCAGAAGATTCATATGAATCTGTTTCTAAAGCAGCAATTCACATTCCCATCTTTCAGGGCTCTAGCTAGAAAGCTGAGAGCTTTCAACTTCTACACATTTCAACCTCTTGGCTCACAGGTGACAGTTATAACGAAAGGCCAGATAATCTGTCACCACAGAATCACCGCCACAGTCATCATAGAATTTTCAGAATGACCTCATAAGGTCCAAGTGCTGTTGTGTAAAAAATTGTGTTCTTAATACATAAACACCTCTCATTTAAGAGGAGTTTTGTATCTATATTTATTAATTTACTGATCAGTATCTGAATGTCACTTTGTGCTTGAAAGGCTGGCTCTTCTTGAGTAACTAAGACAAAAAAGCAATATACTTTCACCAGTGTATTTCTGTATGGGGCGGGGCCAGGGGTAAATGTGACTGAAGGCAGGGTCAGCAGTGAGATTTTAGACATGACATTCAAAGCACAATTTAGAAGAGAAAAGTTTCATTATTTAGAACTTACTAATATTAAAAATATTAGTTTTATGAAAAACCCTGTCAAGAGAAAGAAATGACAGTGCCAAAATCTGCAACTTCAGCAGAAATAAGTGCCACAGTGCATGAAAGGGGACAATAGTTCTCCTCTGTCCAGAGAAGTCTGGGGCCTGTGAAATTATATTAGTTGGTGGAGAGACCAGGGCCACGAGGGCCACGAGGCCCTCAGGCAGGGAGGCCTAGGGCCATTATTGTAGGAGGTAGGATGAGGGTGGCACAGGGACCTGGGATGTACTGCTAGGCCTCCACAGAACTAGAGATCCTGGGCCACTTGTGTAGGATCAGGTGACCCTCACTCTCCTCTCGCGAGGAGCCCTGTCATTGGTGGCAGAAGGCAGATCACGTTCTCTGCTTGTTGTCTCCATAGTTCTGTCAGACGGCCACCCTGTCCCTGCTGTCCCTCCAGTCCTCATAGGACACCTTCCTCCTCTACCAGGGACACAGCTCTGTCCTTTGCTACCATTTCTTTGGTTTGGGACACGTTCCTCTTGGTTCCAGCCTCAGGGCTGTGTCCCCCAGCACCGTCCCGGGAGGCTGTGGGTCCTCATGTCCCTGAGGAGGGGCGTCTCCAGGAGAAGCTGGATACTCTGGGTCATACGGTCACCTCTCCCTGAAGAACCTCATTCTGATGACATGGTCACACTAGGCCTCTCCCCACCATGAGTGACGAGGGACCGCAGGGAAGTTCCTGGACAGATTCCCTCATTCATTCACAGAAGACTTGAGGACACAAGAGTGAACAAGGCTTCAGTGGCTCCCAAATAATGCTGCTTCAGTCGAGCCGGCTCTGACCTCGTCCTTCTCCGTGGACACGGGCAGGCTGCCCAGACGCCTTTCTGAGCAGATCTCTTAACCAGGGTGGTTCCTGGGGGTCAGTGTGGTCACAGCTCCAGTAACCAGAGCCATGGATCCAGCAGGAGGCACTGTGGGCTCGTCCTAAACAGCAGAGATTCTGGACTCTCCAAGACTGGACATTTCTCAGGACTTGGCTTTGCACGAGTGTATTTACATCTGACAACAATTATAAAGCTCTTATTTAAAGAAATCTATGAATTTTTTTCTTATAGCTCTGTGTCTCCTTGTTGTTACTGGCCCCTGATGTTTTGCTATGAGAGGCGAACTAAAGTGCAGAACAGGAGCACCCATGGGGAAAGGTGCCTATGTGGGTGCGGGGTAGAGGGTGGGTAGGGTTGGATTGGGCCATTGAGGCCTAACCAATAGGAATGGCATCTCATTTGGCATTTGCTACCCAAGAAGGGTCATAGAAGGATGAGTGAGGATTTGAATGTTCTAATATGAGCGTATATTAACATTGAAATAGAGGTCTCAGATAAACCAGAAAATGTGTAACTCTCCTGTGCATTGAGTTGTCAGAGGGGAAAGAGTTCCAGGAGGAGCCCGCTGACATGGGATGAGCTGGGATCGCTGGAGAGGCAGGTGGAGGCCGATCATCATGAAGACATTGGTGTTAGCTCAGTGGCCCTGCAGATGATGCTTGGAGGTGCAGTGATGGTAAATGGAACAGAGATTTTGACAGGGAGGCATGTTGAAGATGCTGTCATGATCCAGGGCAGGATGACGGAGGCAGGGCCTAGGCCACACAGAGTAGGGATGAGAGAAGAGAGCAGAAGCAGATAGAATTTTGTTCTAGAATAAGTAGGATGAGGTTTGCTGGATGTTTGGTCAGGCATGTGGGTGTCTCTTGGGTGATTCCATGTGTACGACTGGGTCAGGGTGTACGATCACAACACATTAACTGTAGCTCTGTCTGTCATAGTGTCTTCACAGAGCTTCACCCATATGTCGTGGAAGTGAAAAGATTTTTTCTTTTATATTGAGTCATCAAAGTAATGAGTTATCTCTTATAAAACGCAAACTTTATGTCTTTTGGTTTTGTTTTATAAGACACATTTGTTTCCAAAATGCTTTTTACTAGGCAATAAGTGTCAGCCTCTCCGGGGATTGAATGCCGCAGCAGCGACCAACATTGTCAAGGCCGTGGACGTCCTTTGAGTTTTGTTCTGATTCAGTGTTAGAGAGATAGAACTGATGTTGTCTGGGAACCATTCTGTCGAAACCATGAAGTACTAACGGGAATGGAGTACAGAAGTCTGAAGTTCAAAGGCAAACACTTGGCTACATAGATGTGTTGTCTGTTGACTGCAGTTTATTAAGGCCTTTGTAACTACATTGCAAATTAGGTCACTGGTTTAAATAATTATGTTAATGTTCACAAAGCAAGTAGAATAATATGGAGCACATAGCGAGTGCCACAGAAGGATCTATAAAGTAGGTAAAAGAATTTGTGGACTGTAAGTAGCTGGCTCAGGCAAGGAATCTGGCACTGGGAGTCACCCCTGTTATTCCATTCCTTGCATGTTCACCCTTCTGCACTTGCCCAAATTTCCATCTTCATTCTGAAGCACAGCCCGCATCTTATGTGGAGACCCCTTCTCTCTAGTGTCCACGGTCTGGGCTGTGGTTCCCGGCTGCATCCTGGGGTGGGGGTGAGGGTGCTGGTGCCCTTGATCATCTTCCTCAGGATGTAAGAGCAACTAAGGGATCGATCTTTCTTCTAAATAACAAAGGCTCTTTTTGAAGAATCCATGGTTGTTTTTTAAATGGATCTGCCCCTTCAGGAGTGAAGATCAGTGCACGTGCAGAGAGTGAGGGGCACTGACTTCTGCACTGGGGAGTGGCATGTGGGGAGTGGAAGAGAGGGGCTGGTCAGTGCGGGCCCTCAGCCACAGGGTGTGGTGGTGTATACGTGCCCTCTGCCCTTTTGCTCACTAGGCTCAGGACAAGTTATCTCTGAGGATCAGTCATGAATGGCCCCAAGAACATCATGATTTAAATGATAGGAGGAGCCAAAGGTGATCTCATGCTGAAGATGCCATGTGTGTGCAGTGAGGAGTGAGGTGTGGGGACTCCTGCTGAGTAATAAAAAGCCTCTGCCCATGTGGTGGGTGGTGTGCCAGGCAGCGCTGATGTCCAGATTGTCACTTTCTCTGCTCAGCCTCGGAACACCCAGCCCAGGCATAAGTGTCTCTGAAACGGCAGGGGGCGCTATGGGCCTGTCCCTGAGGTCTGTTGGGTCCCTCAGCTGGGAAAACAGCCTGGAGCCCTGCCTAGTCCTTCTGCTCTGTGCTCACTGGGACCATCAGCTGTGAGGCCATGGGTCCCAGGAGAGTGTCCCCCAGCCCCGGCCTCTCCTCAGCTTTCACCAAATTTAGCCCCAGAGACACCAGGGGGAGGAAAATTTGCATGAGGGGTTCCTCTCTGCCCTACATGAGGGGAGAAGAGAAGAGGGACTTTGTGCAGTTCTCTCGCTTGTGGGGCTCAGAAGCAGAGTCTGGGGCATCTCCGCCATGGCCTGGACCCCTCTCCTTCTCACCCTCCTCACTCACTGCTCAGGTGACTGGTGGGGGCCACATGTTTTCTCACTTTATCAGCACATGCTACGTGCAGTGTCCCCGTCTCACTCTCTGCGTCTCTGCTCCTCTGTTCCAGGGACCTGGGCGCAGTCTGGCCTGAGGCAGGAAGCTTCATTGTCCGGGTCTGTGGGACAGAAGGTCACCCTGTCCTGCACCGGCAACAGCAACAACGTTGGAAAATATAGTGCAGGCTGGTACCAACAGACGCCTGGTGCTGCCCCCAAACTCAGGAGTTCTCGCCCCTCAGGGGTCCCAGATTGGTTCTCCGGCTCCAGGTCCGGCAACATGGCCTAACTGAGCATCGCGGGCCTCCAGCCTAAGGATGAGTCTGATTATTACTGTTCAACTTTGACGGTAACATCAACGATGACACAGTGCTCCAGCCACATGGGGATCTGAGACAAAAACCTGCCTGCGTTTCTCTATCCCCCCACGACTGCTTCTGACAAATAAAGAGGGTGACCATGGCCAGATCTGTAGTGTTCGCGTCTGACGCTCTGAGCACAGACACACTTTAAAGGGTCAATATATGCACTTATTGAAAAGCAATTTGCATATCATAAATTGCATCCATTTAAAGTGTACAAATTAATGGTGCTTAGAATATTCACAAGGCTAGGAAACCATCCTCTAAATCTAATTTTAGAACATTTTCATTATCCCTCAGAAAAAGTCCCCACACATCTGCATCACTCCTCATCAAATTTCTACTATACCCTTTGTGACAACTGATCCAATTCCTATCTCAATAGATTTGCCTATTCTGGTCATTTCCTATGGATGGAACCAGAGAGTAGGTGGATTTTTGTGACTTTTATTTGTTTGTTCTTTTGCAAATATTTCTGAGATCTATTGTTGTGCCATGGGTGAGTCATCCATTTTTTTTTTGACGCATAACATTCCATTATTTGGACATAGTTCAGTTCACTACTCATTTATCCATGGTTGGACATTAGATTATTTTTCATCTAGTGTCTGTTATGCATATATCTGCTAGGAACATTTGTGTATGTGCTAAAAACTTGTGTACAAGCTTTTGACTTTGTTTTTGTGTATATTTGGTTTTATTTCTTGAATAGACACCTAGGATTGTGTTCGCTGAGTCATTTGGTAACTATACATTAAATTTCTCAAGGACCCATCAGAAGTTTTCTAATATAGCTGCACTGTTAAATTTCTGCCAACAATAAGTTATGATTCTAATTTCTTCTCATCTTCACCAAAAATACTTATTATATCTCATTTTTCTCACAGCCATTCTAGTCTGGGCGAGGTGATATCTCACTTTAGTTTTGACTTGCAATCCCTCACGATCAGTGACACTGAGCATCTTCTCTGTACTGTATTGTGTTTCTCAGTGATGAGTGGCAGAGGTTCTGTGCTGTCTCAGGAATCACTGACTTAGACAAACTTTAAATTGAGATATTTCTGAAATCACATTCAGACTGTGTTCACCTCAACACAGCAGAACCTTCTTCAGAAACAGGATTCTTCTCAGAAACAGTGTAATGGGCAGTGGGAGGCCACCATTGCCTTGCAAGGATCACAGCACAGGAATGTCCTCTGGCACTTGCCTGGGACGTGCACAACAGCCTCAGGACCCAAACCTTTTCCTAGGATTGTTCCTGAGTCTCCATTCTGACCATGCTTCTCCTTCAGTCTCTAGGGCACTGAAACAGTAGGCCCAGCCTGTGTCATCTGATGCCTAAGCAGAGGCTGTTCCACTGGGGACAAGGACATGGATGGAGCTCGAGTGCAGCTCCTTGCCCCCTCACTGCACGCAGTGTCACCTCGTGGACTCCTGACAGCCACCTACCAGGAAATGTCTGAGGACATTGTAAAATGAAATAAAAATTCCACCAAAAGGGGAAAAAAACAAAACTTGAATAATGGTAGAAATAAAGGTGTTGATATAGAGGAAATATTAATATAAAAAAATCTGAAAAATATAATTATTTTATTTATCATTATAAATTTAATTTTACAAATGCCACACTTAATTAATGGGAATGTGATTTTTTTTATATTTATATAAAAACCATTAAGTCTAAGGATCACCTAAAACATTTTCAAATTAACAAAAATTATGAGAAATACAGTTTGGCAATTAAGAAAATTTAAAAAAAACAATTGAAAGATGGTGAGACTGTTGCAGAAACATACAGTACAAACAAATAAAATTAGTGTACAGCACATCAGCATCACATTCACTAGGAATCAGCCCATGCGTGGGTGACTAGAGACAGGAACCTGGTGAGCTGCACAAAGCAGCTGGGCTCAGGGCTCTGGGATACAGGGAGTTGAGTGTCCTGCCACCAGCGGGGGGCACTGTGGGTTGTCCTGTGGTCTCTACACAACTAAGTGAGAACCATTCACTCAGTGTAGCCTGGGACTGGTGGCTGTTCTCAGTTCTCCCTGATGGGACTCAGCAGCTGTGTCCTCTGTGGCCTGGTAGATTCCCCTGAGCAGGGATGCTTATGTGGTGTCAGCAGGTGCTTCCTCCCAGGGAACTCCAAGGGGGTGAAGCCAACCTCCATCCTCCTCAGTCTGGTTGTGAGCTGAACTCCAGCACCAGGGCTCAGGGAGGGGCTGGGTGGTCACTGGTTGGACACACATTTGCATGGACAGCCTCTCATCTGGCAGAGGGTGGAGTAGAAAAGGAGGCCTGGGGCAGCCCAGCCCCACTGTGGGCTCAGGGGCTGTGTGCACCATGGCCTGGACCTCTATTCTCCTCGTGCTCCTCTCTCAGTGCATAGGTGAAGAAAACTTTGGGTACCTGGGGCATCCCCTACATCACAGGCTTCTTCCTTAAAATCCTGAGAATGTTTTTTTGTTTCTTGGGCCAGTGACCACGTCTCTCTGTGTTTGCAGGTTCCCTCTCCCAGCCTGTGCTGACACAGCCGCCCTCCCTCTCTGCATCTGTGGGAGCATCAGCCAGACTCACCTGCACCCTGAGTAGTGGCTTCAATGTTGGTGGCTATTACATAAGCTGGTTGCAGCAGAAGCCAGGAAGCCCTCCCCGATATCTACTATACTATAAGTCAGACTCTGATAAGCACCAAGGCTCCGGGGTCCCCAGTCGCTTCTCTGGATCCAAAGACGCCTCAGCCAACGCAGGGCTTCTGCTCATCTCCGGGATCCAGCCTGAGGACGAGGCTGACTATTACTGTGCTACGTATCATAGCACTGGGAGCAGCTACCATTACTCACAGTGACTCAGATGATGAGGAAGTGAGACAAAAACCGCTGCACTCTCAGACTTGGGCTCTGAGACACTTTCATTAAGAAGTTTCTGTGGAGACTCCTGTAGGGGAGACTCCTCTGCAGCAGGGCACAGCCATGAAAGGAGGAAAGGCAGAGCCAGGTTCCCTGAGTCGGCACAGAGCATCCCAAGAGCACACAGTGCCGTCACAGATCCCACTGCACATGCCCATTGGGTGAGGAGTCAGGAACAAGAGAAACACTGTGTCTGCACCACTAATGATGACCAGGACAAACCAAGTTACCCAGAAATCATATCCCGTTACTTATGAGTCTTGTGTTCCCACTGATGTGTTCATAACTCTTATGTTGGTTCTCACCAAAGTCATGGACAGACAAGAGTTCCTCCTCACTTAACCTCGCTACACATGCCACTGGCTACAACTTGTACAGACTCTCGCTGTCAACATCCCTCACACCATCTGTCCTTTTTTCTCCTCTGCTGCTGCATTGCTCACCTTCCTGGTTTCTTCCTCTGGCTCTTCAGGACTTCACTCCATCTCCTTTACATTTTCAGAGAAAACGAACAAGTTCTTGCTGTTGTTTCCATTCCCCAGGGCTCCATCTCTTGGGAGGATGATTACCAGAAAGTGGAACAGGGTAGACACGGCTTCTTTCCTGCCCCCATCCTCACACTCTGGGTTTCTGAGTTTCTGGGTTTCATATAAAAATAAAGTTACATGTTTCTAAAAATAATGTCTTCATCCACCTTTATGTATTTGCACATGGAATCAGTAGGTTTCTTTTTCCTTCTTCAGAAATGACTGACACCCTGCAGGAGGTGAGACACAAGTTCATCCACAGAGAAAGAATCAGCCACGTGTTTCAGGATACATCATTGCTTCTCTCATGCCCCAGAATCTCTGTTTCCTAAGAACTTTCAGGACAGTGTATCCACCAATAAACATTTCTCTCGGGTCCCTGAATCGCATGCTTTAACCCCTTTGTGCAACAAAGGGAGCACTGTCTCATGGTCACCCTCAGATAGATGTCTGGGAACCACAGGGGACAGTGTTGAGGTTTAGCTGTGGTGTCAGGAGCATGAAGGAGGGGGCCATGTGGCCATCCCCTGCTCTGTGCTCCCTGAGACCTGAAGACCTTACAGCCGTGGGTCTGATGCCTGCAGGTATGGAAACAAATAAATTTCTTCCACTCCACGAGATCTGGACTTCTGATTAAGGGAGATTGTTGACAGGGCCCTTCTGCTTTCAAATGCATCCTCACTGCCTAAAATAAATTCTGCTTCAAGGAGAGTATTTTTAAGATATTTTCCCTCGATATCCAGGCTCCAGCACCCAGAGGGTCTTTTAGAGAATCATCAGCTTTAAGGATGGGTTGTCATAAAGAATCACCTCTCAGGGGTAAAAAGCCATCAGAGGGACATGGGGAGGTGTGACCTCATTGTCACAAACTCACAAACACACACACATGGCTACTCCGAACTGAGTGTATATTGACCTGGACTCCACAGTTGGGGCATCTCTGTCCCTCTAGAAGTCAGGGATAGGCCAGTGCTGACACAGCTGTCTTGAGGGTTAAAATCATCAGGAGGCAGATTTCTCTCAGCAGGAAACACCAGCAACATGTGTGTAATCTTGGTCCTGTTGTCAGGGCAGCAGGACACACCCTGAGCACCTGCTCCACTGGGCTGAGTCGATGCTCAGGATCCCAGAGCGAGTCTCTATTCCTGTGGCATCACAGCCCCTGTCCACTCACTGCTCCAGTCAGCAGTGAGGTTGGTTATGGCATTTAGCCTCAGTGCTGCTCAACGAGATTACAGTCCATGGGGACAGAGACACGTCCTCCCCTGTGCTCTCAGGACTGGGCTGTCTTTCACTCTGACACCACTGGGACACTTTTGGCCATACGGGACCTCTAATAAGAAGTTTTCTGTCTAAACCCAGAGCCACAGTGACTGTGACCTCGGTACATCGTCCCCTCCTGTCTCCACCTCTCCACAGCAGAGATGCGGGACTATTGACAGGAACTTCTGCTCCTACTGGACTTATCGTGATAGAATAACACAGCTCTAGCTGCCGCATTGCTGTGGGGGCAGTTTCTCCATTGTGTGAGGGCTAGACATTCAACCAGGGGCTGCAGTTCTGCCCAACCGGAGATAGGCTCACCCCACAGTGCTCAGTCACAAATGTCACCCCTCTCCTCAGGCTGGGCTGTTCTACATCCTGTTCCTTTCTATGCAAGTCTCCAGAAATGTTTTTATTTGATTCTCCACTGTCATCCCACACTCTTCCATGTCTCTACCACCGTGGCTGTGTAATTCCATGAGTGTCACTCCTCTGTAGTTGATTGGAAGAGGCCCTCATAGGGACTCACCTGTCACCCAGTCCGTCCTTCCTTATGCACAGACCGGGTAGCAGTGATGAGAGATGTGTGAGTCCAAAATGACTTTATGTGCAACAAAGAGCAGAAGGTATTAGTTTTTCACTGCTATTCTGACTAGTTCCACTCATTTTCTATTCTCTTTCCAAGAGAGGTAGGTTTTTAATCAGTTTACCACAAACTGTCATTTTCTTTTTAGAATGGCATAGTGACCAAGTTTTAAATATGATTTTATCGAGGTGACATTTATAAAAATTAACAAACATGCACTGAAGAGAACAGTTAGGTGACTGGTGACTCATCTGTGTACCTAGCCTGAGAACCCTGAGAGCCTGCGGAGTAAGCGCAGGTGTGAGGCTGAATGTCAGAGAATTCCTGTGCCGCAGCTTGAACAGTCAGCAGAGAAAGTGGATGCTCCACCACAGGCCTTTTGCTATACTCGGGCCTTTAAGTGATTGAGTGAGGCCCACCAGTATTAGGGAGAGCAATTTGCTTTATTTATTCCTCTGATTCATGTGTTCATCTCATCCAGAATTCCCTCACAGACACATCCAGAAAGTTAAACAAATGTATGTGCGCCTAGCAGTGCTGTCAATTCGATACATTAACTCTCAAAGGTCCGCCTCTTGTCTCCTTGGCACCTTGGACAATAAGGCACTTAATGTCCAAAGGAAGACAATAACAAGATTCTAATTCTGCCTAAAATTATACAACTATTGTGCATACAACTGAAAGTGCTCGATTGATGTTTAACCTTCTCTTTGGTATCGTGCAATTTAACTATTATGATAAAAAAATTAACAATACATAAATGCTATTGTATTCTGCTATGTAAATTGTATTATTACATTTTTTAATTGGATCTAGGAGCAGAGAAAGGATATTAGAGGGAAAACATAAAAACTTAATAACACCTACAACTTAGTTAATGCTATTTTTTTCAAGGTTAATTGATTAGTTTTTAAATATGACTATGTTTTTGTAAGATTTAGCTCTTAGAACAATATGATTGCAACTTCTATAAGATGTTTTCATACTAATTTTTCAAGTTTACTGTAAATATAAAATTGTTAAATCATTCAGTCTTAAAATACACACACATACATACAGCCCTTCAAGAAAACTCTATGCACCTAGCCAAAGAATCTGAGAATTGGGTGGTCTAAGCTGAGGAAACAGTTTGACAGCACCCACACTCCACCCTCCCACATTAATAGAACCCCCAACTGCAGCCTCACTCAGTGATTTCAGCCTTGCTGACCAGTGTCCTGGTCTCCATCACTCCCTGACAGAAGCAGGCTCTGCTCCATGGTCCACTTGGGGGAGTGTCAGTGATTTATTGGAAAGCTGAGCCTCCATTTCATCAGAGACTCAACAAGCCTGATCCATTCAGGACCAGTTGGAACTGGTTTGTTCTCCAGTTCTCCCATCCATGATGCAGGCAGATCCACCAGGAGCTGAACTTAAACCTCATCCCTCAGTAATGAGACTGAATGACAAGGTACAAGGCAGAGCGAGTCTGTACTCTTGTGTCCCCTACAGGTGTCCTGGGGACCATTGAGAGCTGAGCCTTGCCCCTCATCTGCATTAACACAATGAATAAGGGGTGGGAGGCAGGGGAGTTGGTGCTGCAGGTGGCCCCTCCACACCCTGGTGTCAGTGAGACAAAGGTCCCAGTGGGGAGCTGAGCACTGAGTGCAGCAGCTCCCCTCAGCCCTGTGCTTCCCTCCCTGAGGTCAGCGGGGCCCAGCAGGGAGCTTCTCTTACACACCCCCACTTTGATGAGGATCAGTTGGTGACAATCACTGACCCATGTTCCCCAGGAGGTATCAGCAGTACAGAGCAGCAGAGTCAGTGTTCAACCTCTGCTGGGCCGGTAGGAGCTAAACATACACACCTGACCTTCTGCTGTCACTCAACATGAGTGTCACCTGGTTAGAGGAAGAGTATATGGGACCCAGAGTCTCCTAATGTCATTTTCAAAATGTCCAGGATTCCAGGAAAATACATCACTTGTCATATCAAGAAAAAGGAAAATGTAAACATGAACATGTAAAGAGAATCTATTGAAATCAACACTGAGGTGACTGGGATGATGAAATTATGTGACAGTTTTAGGCAACAATCATAAAGTCCATGAGACTAGCAACAACAGGCACTCCGGGAAGAAATGGAAAAAGAGAGGAACTGGTAATAGAAACAAATGTCATAAAAAGAAAAAATAGAAATATAGAACTGAAAAATAAAATAGAATTTAAAAACAAATCGCTCTGAGGTTATCAAGAATACATATTGCTTCTTTATTATTTTACTTATTTTTTGTGACAGGACTATAGATTGATTCATTAATTGTTGAAATAGAAATAGGGTCACCCCTTCTGCATAGTTCACATTGCCAAGAATATTCTCTAGAGGATGTCACTGGGCGGCGCTGTGGGTCTCCTTGGAGCTGGAAGGCTTAAAACCAGCTCAAAGGATTATAACTGAATGAGCCCTGCGCCCTGGCTCATGGCCTGAGTTAGAGGTGATACAGGTGCTTCCTCTCAAAGGACAGACTCAGAGCTCATAAGTCCCTCAGCCTCCTCTTGAGAGTAAAGCTACACTGGGCCCAGACCCAGAATTGGATGGTGCCATGCACTCATATTTGTATGTTGCTCCACCAAACACCCTCCACCCAGGGATCTGAGGAGGAGAGGAAGGGATGGCCCACAGACCAGCACTAACTTGAGACCAGGGGACATGGGAAACCCCCACCATTACCTGGACTCCTCTCCTCTTCCCCCTCCTCACTCACTGCCCAGGTTCATGGTCATTTCAGAGACCAGCTTTGTAGAAATTCTATGCCTTTATTCTTCATTCTTGACATGTGTCTGTTTTCATTTCAGGATCTAGTTTTCAGACTTTAGTGACACAGGAGCCCTCACCAACCTTGTCCACAGGACGGAATCACTCTCTTCTATGACTTTACAACTGGAGCAGTCACCAATGGTCACTATCCATACTGATTCTAGCAGAAGTCTGGCCATGTCCCTCAGGACATTGATTTGTGATACAAGCAATAAACTCTCCTGGATCCCTGCTTGGTTCTCAGATTTCATCCTCAGGGACAAAGCTGCCCTGACCTTCTCAGGGAGCCTGGCCCAAGAACAAGAATGAGTATCATTGTTGGCTACAGTATACTAGTGCTTGACACAGTAAGGGCCCAAGGTGGGAAACCAGGACATAAATCTTCCAATTGTGGAGCAAACCATGGTAGTGAGAGCAGTTACGTGTACCCATAGTGACACAGACAGGGGCAGTGAGGCAAAATCTCATGACTGGTGTGACCTGGAACAATATTTCTCCCTGCCGTACAAAATTTCATCCTTCCCGGATATATGGTGATTTAGCACATTTCTGTGAGAATGGTGCATCTTTGCATGCCCTACCCGTCTTAGTCCACAGCAAATGTCTTCATGTGTTGCAAAATAGGGACTTCTTGAAATATGAGAGATTATACATGGACAGGGGTGGTTGCTGTTTCCTGATGGGTTTTAGTTTCCAGGTTGTTGAGCCATCACAGGTGTACTCATAGTACAAACAGCATTGTCAGCTCCTCTGTCCCCATCAGTCTCATAGCTCATCATGTGGTTCTTGGTAGGCTAGGGCTCACAGTAGAATATTCCATTGCTGAAATGTTCTCTCTGATATCAAAAAAAGTAATAGAATCTCTAAAACTTTCAAGGCAGAGACAAGTCTTATTAGAAAGAAGGTGGATAAAATTAAGGCAAAGAGCAGCAACCTGAGAGGACTAACACAAAAAATACCATGGGAATGGCTACTACAGTATAGCATACCAGTGGACAAGGCAGACAGTATCCACCAAAGAGACTGGCAGTCTCCACAGTCAAAAGATGAAGAATGGATGAACAAGGGAGTGAACATATAAAGCCTAATACAATGTAATGTTTTATTGCCCAGTTTATTGACTTGACCCATTTTTCATGTCCAGAAACGTATAACAGAAAATTTAGGCTAGGACTCTGTAAGGCAGTCACCACTTGACCAAAGTATATGGTAACGATTCTCCCAGTGCTGCCCCCAATGAATATTGATTATACCCTAGATAAAAGGAAATATCCAGATATTTTAAGTATTGTTGAACATGTGATCCAAGTGATATTAATCCTGAGAATGAAAAGCAATACCACACCCCCAATTTCAGTAGAGATATTAGATGTCTGGAGGCCTCTCTATAGTGATTCCGTAGAATCACCCAATGAACATATTTTCATAATTATCAATAGAATTTCCACACTTGTTTATTGGCCTGCTGAAGAGGTGATGAAGTGAGAGCATTGGTAGTGGAGAAGGCCATGGGAAAGCCTTGTAACTTTGCCTGGATCCATTTTCTTCAAGATAGAAATTTAAAAAATGATATTATTGTGGGAAAATAGCAGAGATTAGTGCTACACTTAGTAATGCAGAGTATTGCTTCCCAACATGTGCTCGTTTAATTCATCAATCTGGTTTCTAAACAACAACAACCACAAGAGACGAATTCTGCCAGATGAATGTGGACTTCTACAAAAACAGACAGGTAGTATCCAACCGCAGCTGCTGTGCTTTTTGTGGTATATTCTCCAGAGCACCTTAATACTGTTTCACTTGAGTAGTATAAAGCCAAAAATCTAACCAGTGCAGGCTTTCCATGCCTATCAGCTGACAGCATAGAGTGTCAGACCCTATTCACACACACACGGAGTGGACGACTGTATAATTAAAGCGTTGCCCGACATTATTTTTACTCTTCCTCTTGGCCAACATATCCCCAAGAAAACTGGACCATCTGCATGTTCTACAGAACCTCCCAGTGATACATTATATTGTTGACATCAATTTGTTTGAAGAAGATGAGCAAGAGGAAGAAAGCGCATCAAAGTTTTGGTAAAACATAAGGGTCCAGGGGATAGGCGACACACTCTACAAAGTATCAGGGGATAGGAGACACACCCTGCGAAGTATTAGGGCCCACCATACCAGTGAATCCACTAGGGGTTCCCTAGTGTGATATTTTTGGATTTCTTTAAAAATAAAAAATAATTATATTCCACACTTTTTATCCTAAAAAGGAATCACGGCACCTTGTTTCTTGAAGCGTATGTTCCACATTTGGGAAAACTGCCATGACCCATTATCAGGTGACCAGGAAAAATACTAAGTTTGATGAATCAGAGAAAAACAAGGGTTCTGCATACTCTGTATGACGCGAGTCCTCCTGCCATTGGAGCCATACAGCCCTGTGTTAGTAGAGCTACCTGTCATGAGAAAAAGAGTAATAAACACCATGTGAAATATTTGGCAAGCACTAATAATATAATCATAATGCATCCTCCAGGGTTCTCGGCAATAGAGAACTATAAAAATATAAAACATTCAAAACTTATGAAATGTTCCAGGCCCTGGAAAAAACAAAGCTTCTGATTATGGGATAATTGACAGATCATGGGGCTAGATACACACATTAGGTGGATTTAAGGGGAACCTAAGTTAGAGAACTCAAGATCTTGGCTCTTCTGCTCGTCACAGAAGGTTGCTCTGTGTGAATTGGAGTTAAGAAGAAAGGCCGCAGTGGTTTAAGCTTCCACATACTTTCACTTTTACCAAGTTTCCTGTGAAGAATTCCAGGTGCTGGAAGTCACCTCCCAAAGGAACCTCAAACTCCAGACCTGAGAACAACAGAGGGAAAAGAAGGGAAAGCCTTGCAGGAGTGCTTCTGTCCATCCGTGATATTCTCACTACAGACACTAGAGGGGGCTGTGGATCAGCACCTGGGGAAACAAGCTCAGCTCGGAACCAGTTCTCTGGGCTCTGGGTTCCATTTACACATGCTCACTGATGTGAAACAGCTCACTAGCTGTGACCTGGCCACATTGCTGAATAATCCCGGGAATGGAGCTCATTTGCATGGCAGCCCCGCCCCCACAGGCAGTAGGAGTGATAATGAGAACTGTGCAGGCTGACTCTGTTGGGGGGTCCTGAGAAGCAGAGCACTGGGGAATCTACACTATGGCCTGGGCTCCTCTCCTGCTCACACTTCTGGCTCACTGCACATGTCAGAGGGATTTCCTGGGATAAGGGGGTGGGGGAGGTCGCACTGCATTTCATGACCCTATCCCCTTTCATGACTTTTTTCAGGGGGCACTTCCCAGGCCATGGTGACTCAGGAAGTTTTGCTGTCCACGACCCCAGGGAAGACAGTCACACTCACTGCAGCTCCAGTGCTGGGGCTGTCACCACTGGTAATTATGCCCACTGGGTCCAACAGAAGCCCTACTAGGTACCCCAGGGTCTAATAGGTGATAACAGCATCCAGATCCCAGGGGTCCCTGCCCGATTTTCTGGCTCCCTGCTTGGAGGCAAAGCCACCCTCACCATCACGGGGGCCCAACGCGAGGATGAGGCTGACTATTACTGTGTTCTGTGGCACAGTGACCATTTCCATAGTGACAGTTGCAGGTGGGGAACTGAGACAAAAAACTATGGGCTCAATGTACCCTCTGCCCCTAATATCCTCTGTCTTCTGGTCATAGAGTCTATGACTAGCTCATGTGGGCTCAGGGGGCTTGTTCTCCATGGCCCCCAGAGGAAGTGGCCAAATTTATTCTTGTAAGTTGCAAAATGTTTTATTTTTAACCCACTATTTTATGGTAACAATGTGTTCATAAAGCCAGTACAAACATCAGTTGCCTGGTTATTGACAAGAGTAGCAATATTAAAAAGTACACACAATACACACACAAACACACACACACACACACACACACAACTAGGCACACTCACCATACTCAAGTCCAGATTTGGGCCAGGTAGTATTCAATCACCAAGAGGAAAGCTAATACTATACAGCTATGATTCCACATATAATGATAAACATACTAACATCTGAGACTTTACCAGAATAGCCTTTAATGTCATGTTTCTACCAACAATCTTTCATGGTAATCTATGCATTTTCTAGCATGTACAACCAAACTCCTCTGGTTTTTACCTGTTGCCTGGTTCCACATTTTAGGTATTTGTAAAACTACACCGTTTTTCAGTACCAAAATCCACCTTAGTTGGCTCCGACTGCCATAGCACAATACTACAAACTACGTGGCTTAAACAACAGAAATGTGTTTCTCACAGTTCTGGTAGCCAGAAGTCTGAGATCACAGCCCCAGAATGGTTGGTTCCTGGTGAGAGCTCTTTACATGGCTTGCAGATGGCTACCTTCTCGCTGTGTCCTCACATGGTGAATAGAGAGCATGCTAGCTGGTGTCTCGTCTTGTAAGGACACTTATCTTTTAGAATCAGGACCTCACCATTATGACCTCATTTAACCTTAATTCAAAGATGGCCAACTGAGGATTAGGACTTGAAAATATAAATTTGGGGAGCACAAGAATTCAGTTCACAACCGAGAGGTTAGAGGTTTGAGGACAGAGGAGGAATTAAGAACTATCCATGCATGGAGTGGACAATGACTAGAAAAGCAAGGTTTATTGCAGGTTTGCCCTTGAGGCTTTCATGGAAGAAGTTTTCTTGAATTTAGAATCTACCATGGGTCGACATTGGTATATTTGCTTTTCTACAAGCACAGTGAGTTGAATGAATACTGGAGAAAAGTCGAGGAGAGTTATCTTTATGCAATATGGAGCTTTCCCAATGAACACAGTGAAGCCACAAAGGAGCAGAAAGCCAAAGGGAGCTTGGAGAGGAGTGATTATAATGATGAGAAAGAATGAACTTGAGAAGACGAGAAGAGTGTGGGGATGGTAAAAGTTTTGTCTTATATCACAATGAAGCCTGTGTTTTTCTTCATTTCCAACCTCTTTATGGCATTCACTGTCTGAAGCACTTCAGCCTAACCTTGGAGGCTATACCCTCATGCACCCTCCATGATCCACCCTGGAGCTGCCCCCAACAGAGTAAAGGTCTGCAATTGTCACAGCTAAACACATCTTCAGTGTTCTCAACCCTTTCTGTAACATTAGCTTGGAGCAAACAAAAGGGTGCTAGTATGTCTCAAAGCTGCACCATTTTCCCCACTTAGAAGATCAAGAGCAGAAGATACTAATTAATTTGAATTATATTGCATGAATTATTAAACTAATAAATGGACACACAAATAAAAGAAAGTGTTAATCAATGACATATGCTTTCGGGTGTCCTTTACCCACTCTGCACATGGGAATGTCACCCAAAGTACCATCCCAAGCTCAGGTCTCTTCTAAATATCCACACACACCCATTAGTGACTTTCACGGGATGAGGACTCAACTATCAATGCCATGGTGACATTTTGCAACCAGACAAAGTCATCAATGGTTATTCTGAAATTGGAATTCAGTAGTTCAAATTGATTCCTAGATATTCAAGTAATTTATAAATAGAGAAACTCTGCATTTTTCACCCCAGAGGTCCTCCTGGTCAGCAATTCTGAAGAGTGTATCTGTGAATATCATTGCAATGCATGTTCCTCTTCCTGTTTTTCCTTTCTAATTTCTCCTTTCAAGACTACCTTATTTCTTAAGGCCTGCACTGCACTCTCCACTCATTCCTATCTTCAACTTGCAATGTCATCTCCACGGTCTTTCTAGTCTGTGAAAGACCACATTCTTTCATGGTTTCAGGATTATTTCCATTCCGTCTTCTGTTACTTCAGGGGAACCACACTTCTGTTCATCCTTTCAGACCCAGCTTAAAGGTGCCTCCTCTGAGAGGCATCCCTATATGTCCCAGAAAATGAGGTATTCTTACTCTTTTATGTTTTATATGTTTTACAGAGATTCTCATAGTCATGGGATTATCTATTTTTGACAATTTCCCCTCTAAATTTCAACCTTCTAGAACTATTGGCAGCAAAATAATATTTATTAAGTTAGACCTAAGCACATTCTTCACACAGGCATCCTGGTGACTGTTGAATGCTGATGACAAAGTTCTGCGCTTTGCTAGGACCATTTGTACATGTGTTGAAAACAAGTTTTTGTGGATATCTGTTTTCATTTGTTGGGTAAACACCTAGGAATGGGATTGCTGAGTCATATGGCATCTTTACATTAAACTTTTTGAGAAACCGTCAGAAGGCTTCCCGTATGGCTACATTAGTTAAAATTCTACCAACAGTGTATTCAGGTCCAATTTCTACTCATCTTCACACACTCACAAAACTTATTATTTCTCATTTTGATCTCAGCCTTTTTAGTCTGAGCAAAGCAATATCTCACTTCAGATTTGACTTGCAATTCCCTAGCATTTAATGACACTGAGCATCTTCTCCGTGCTGTACTATGTTTCTCAGTGATGAGCAGCTGAGGCTCTGTGCTGTCTCAGGAATCACTGACTGTGACAAACTTTAAACTGAGATATTGTTGAAATTACACACTCAGTCCGTGTTCACCACAACACAGAGGAAAACCTTCTTCAGAAACAGGACTCTTCTCAGAGACAGTGGAATGGGCAGTGGAAGGCCACCACTGCCATGCAAGGACCACAGTGCAGGAAAGTCCTGTGGCACCTTCCTGGGATGCACACGGCAGCCTCAGGACCCAAATGTTTTGCTAGGACTGATCCTGAGTCCCCATTCTGACCATGTCTCTTCTTCAGTCACCAAGTCAGTGAAATGCTAGGCCCGGCCTGTGTCATCTGATGCCTCAACAGAGGCTGTTCTATTGGGGACAAGAACATGGACGGAGCTTGACTGCAGCCCCTTCTTCCCATACCCCTATACAATGTCACCTCATGGACTCCTGACAGACAAAATAAAAATTTCAGCAAAGGGGAAAAGACAAAACTTGAATAAACATAGAAATAGATGTGCTGATACACTAATAAGACTGGTACACTTAGAAGCTTTTTTAAGTACATATAAACAGACACAAAAAGGCAGCCAAAATGGGAAGACAAAGAAGGAAAAACCATATGAGAGAACAGAATAGAGACCCAGATATAATGAGACAAGTAATCTAACAGATACAGAGTTCAAACACTGGTTATAAAGATGCTCAATGAACATTTGGGAAGTGTAGAGAACTCCAACAAGATAAAAAACATAAAAATGGAAATGTAAATTATAAAAGAGAACCAGTCTGAAATAAAGAAACATTATCTGAGATGAGAAGTATATTAAATAGAATAAACAAAGGAATAAACAAAATGAATAAAGGAAAAGATCAAATACCTTATATAAGGACGGGAAAGCGAAGGACACGCAATCAGAATGGCAAGAGATAAGATGCCAAGACTATAAAAATAATTTATGATCATATGGGACATTATTAAGGGTCCAAATATACATTTGATTGGCATACCTGAAGAAAATCAAGATGATGAACAGCTGTTTGAATAAATAATGCTGGAAAACTTTCCTAACCTGGTAAAGAAAATGGACATCAAAACCCAGGAGGCTCATAGAATTTCACAAATCAGGGCTCCAAAGAGGACCATACCGAGACACATTATCATTAAAATGCCAAAGGTTAAACACAGAGAAACAATATTCAAAACAGCAAGAGAAAAACAGATAGTTATTTATAAGAGAACACCTATAAGACTGGCAGCTGATTTCTCTAAAGAAACTATGCAGGACAGAAGGGCTTGGATAAAAATGTTTAATAGGGTGAAGACTCAGGAAGTACAACTTAGAATAATTTATCCAGCAAAGCTATCATTTAGAGTTGAAAGACAGATAAAGAGCTTCCCAGACAAAAATAAACTCAAAAAATTTGTCACTACCAAGTCAGAATTATAGAAAATGTTGGAGGGACTTCTTTAAGAAGACAAAAATATGTATCAAGAACAGGAATAAAGAATGGTAACAACTACATTTCTATCAATAAGTACCTCAAATGGAAAAGAATTAAGTGCTTCATCCAAAAGATAGAGTGGCTGAATGGATAAGAAAACAAGACTGTTCATATGAAAAGGAAGGGGATGGAAAAAGATATTGCTTTGATAGATCTAGAAAGTATTAAGTCAGACAGAGAAAGATGAACACTATTTGATTTCACATATATATAGAATATAAGGAATAAAAAGAGCAAACTAATCAAAAATAGACTCACAAATATAGTGAACAATTTGGTGATGGACAGAAGAGAGGGTGTTTTGGGGGCTGGGAGAATGAAGTGAAAAGTTAAAGAAGTACAAATTAGTAGCTGATGGATGGTCACAGGAAAAGAGAGCACAGCATAGAGAATGCAGTTAGCAGTAATACATTGGCTAGATGGGGGGTCAGGGGAAGGAAGGGGCAATTGGGAAGGTTGCTTTACTAACTATATAGATATCTAACCAATGTACTGTATACTTTAAACTAATTAAAATAAGAATTTTAAAACAATTGTTAAAAAAAAAAGGAAGATAGTAAGGCTGTTCATACACCAAACAGTACAAACAAATAAAAGTCAATGTACAGCATATCAGAATTATATTAACTAGGAATCAGCCCATGAGTGTGTAACTAGAAACAATGACTGGTGAGCTGCCCAACCCAGCTGGGCTCTCAGGGCTCTGGGACACAGGGAGGTGTGTGTCCTGCCACCAGCAAGGGGTGCTGTGGGACTACCCTGAGGTCTGTGCATGCTTGCTCAGGGAAGACCATTCACTCAAAGGAGACTGGGCCTGGGGGTTGTTCTCTGTGTTCCCCAACGGGACTCAGCAGCTGTGTCCTTTCTGGCCTGGCAGAGTCCCCTGAGCAATGACTTTCGTGTGGCCTCAGCAGGTGCTTCCTCCTAGGACTCTCTCAGAGGGTAGAGCCAACCTCCATCTTCTTTAGTCTGGCTGTGAGCTGAGCTCCAGCACCAGGGCTCAGGGAGGGGCTGGGCAGTCACTGGATGGACACACATTTACATGGGCAGCCCCTCCTCTGGCAGAGGGTAGAGAAGAAAAGGAGACCTGGGGCAGCTCAGCCCCACTGTGGGCTCAGGGGTTGCATGCACCATGGCCTGAACCCCTGTCCTCCTCGTGCTCCTCTCTCAGTGCACAGGTGGGAACAGGCCTCGGGGACCTGGCTTGCAATTTTCTCTGCTGATCTAGAGCCCTGTGTTTACAAGTTGCTTGTCCCAGCCTGTGGTGACTCAGCCATCCTCCCTCTCTGCATCTCCGGAAGCATCAGCCAGACTTGCTTGCACCATGAGCAGTGATTTTGTTTGTGGTGGCTACTGGATAAACTGGTTCCAACATAAGCCAGGGAGCCCTCCCCAGTATCACCTAAGTTTCGACTCACAATCCTATAAGCACCAAGGCTCTGGATCCAAAGACATTTCAGCCAACACAGAGCTTCTGTTCATCTCTCGGCTCCAGCCTGAGGACGAGGCTCATTATTACTGTAACACATGGCATGACAGTTCTAAGCTCACAGTGCTCCAGAACCATGGGGAAGCAATACACAAACCTCCCCCTCAATTTCCTGGCCTGTGTGAACCCTGCCCTGTTCTCACAGGTCCCTACCTCTCTCCCTGGTCATGAGAGGGGCTCTGACCAAGTCCAGACAGGAGGTGACATCTTTTTTCTTGTCTTCTGTCAACACTTGATTTTCCTCTGACCATTTGATCTGACAAGTCACATACTTATCTTCAATTTAAATTCACATTTCTTCGTTGCTAGTACATCCTTCACCTGTCACCGTTTCCACTGGCAGTAACCCCGTGTCAGAGGTCCACAGCCCTCAGTGGGGACATGGGAGGAGCCTGAGGGGCTTGTCAAGCCCTGCCATCCTGAGGGTACAAAGGGGGTGACTCAATGCTGCTCCAGGTCTGAGTGCTTCTACCTGGTTCGGGGACACGATGGGCCCTCTAAAGTGAGAGTTGAAAATAATACATTTATGATAGCATCACACATATGTAATACTTTAGGGAAAATCTGAGAGAATTTAAAATTTTTATGCACTGAAAACTATAAAACATTAAGAGAAATTAAATAAATAAGTGCACAGATAATTCTAGCTTATGAGTTGAAACATTCAATGTTGTTTAGAATAAAGTTCTCCCTGAATTGATTAATACAATCATTGCAATGATTTTGGGAATAATATATTTACAATGGTGGTGAATTTTTTTTAATTGGAAACTCTAAGACAATCCATGATAGGAATTTCAATCTATGAGAACTGTGCTCCGTGTCCATGTGACCTGCCGGTGTCTGAGGACAGGGAGGTGAAGGAGGGAGATATGAAGTCACAGGAGCCACATCAAGGTGCGGCAGGGAAAGCAGCTTTAGTCACTGAGGAGGCACAGAGCAGCAGGGAGTTGCTGCCCTGAGGGGTGATGGTTAGTGTGGGTGCATCTGGCCTGGGCTGGATGCCCCTGAGCACTAAGTGTGTGCTGTCACTTGTAATGTGCACTGAGGTGACATGTCTGTGAATGTAAGCTCATCTCACTGAAGGACCCTGTGACCTGTTCAAGAAGAATCAGACCACAAAGGCTCTGCATAGAAGAGGGTACAATGTGATTTCAGGGCCACTGACTCTGACTGTATTTCCAGGGGTAAGAAATGGAACTTGTGCCCATAATTTCTGGGAAGACAAAGTGAAGACCCTTCTCAGTAAATGAGTGTCCTCTAATAGCTGCCTCTCGCTATGAGAGAAGCCCTGTGGAGATGTCCCTGTCACATCAAAGGTGTTCCTTGCCTGGTCTCCTGGGCATGGATATTGTCAGAAATCACACCTGCTGGGGTATCTCAGATTCCCTGACCTCCACTTCCTGAGATTCGACCCTCTCAGGGCTTTTGTGGAACCAGGATAGACTCTC
Source organism: Macroglossus sobrinus (assembly GCA_004027375.1). Classification (NCBI taxonomy): domain Eukaryota; kingdom Metazoa; phylum Chordata; class Mammalia; order Chiroptera; family Pteropodidae; genus Macroglossus; species Macroglossus sobrinus. Next base: position 5,706 of record PVKZ01006861.1, on the reverse strand, counting down.
CCTCCTTCATCACTTACCATAGATGGTTCCCCAGGACAGAACCCAGAAAGGAGACAGAGGGACAAAGAGGTCGATGTGGTTGGAGCAGAGAAAGAGATGTGAGGCAGCTGGGCCTCAGCTCTGGGACCCAAGAAACAGGGTTCTGGGTTGTCAACACCACATCCTGGATGCCCCTTTCTTCTGTGATCTTAGCCACACAGGTGAAGACTCCTGGCATTCATGCTCATGCAGCATCCTTCCCCAGCTCTGCCACCTCCTGCTATGTGAACCCTGCCCTGTTCTCACAGGTCCCTACCTCTCTCCCTGCTGATCCACCTTCCTTAGGGGGCTGGGACCTAGAACAGAAAGAAAATAGCTACTGCCCAGAGAGAAGCTATGACAGTGACTAGAACGGTGTGATCCTGACACATCAGCATTAGAGTCTGTTCACATCATCAAAACTCTGCACGTGTTGATACAATCACATCCTCAGACTTGTTGGGTAGGGTGAAAGGGAAAGCAGAATGTGAGCATCTGTAACCTGGGAGTCCCATGTGGCCCCCTACCAAGCCCGTGCAGGTCCCTCCCGGCTCCTGGCCAAGCTTTGCTACTCATTCCCTGAGCCATGAAATGTCAGGAAGGGCAGAGTCTCTTTCCCTCTGTTTTGAGCCCTTTGAAGGGCTCCTGACCCCCAAACTCTGGGAGATTCCCTTCATTAAGGGCGTGTCTCTCAGACCCTCACAAGCTCACTCTCCCCACTTTAACCCCTGGACTTCTCGTAGTTGTACAACCTCTCTGGTTCTTTGTTCGGGATGATATTCAGTAGCTGTCAGTATTTTAGACCTAATCCTTATATATACAACTTCCATTAAATCCATAGATTCCATAACAAATGAACTTGATCAGGCCTGAGGCAGACTGAGAACACACCTTGAGGGTTTCTTAGGCTAGGAAAGGAGGAAGAACCTCTATAAAGAATTGGAGTTATATTCAAAGTAATGTTCTTTTCATATCAATCCACAGATGAGAAAAATTACAAACCTAGTGTAAAAGAAGCTAAAATATATTGGAGTCAAATAAAAAGTCTTATCATGTCATGTTCAAAGAAACCTGAGAACCTACAGATGTAATCAAAGAAAAAGACACTTTTTCCCTGAGAACATTTTGCTCTCATTGCAAAGACACATGTAATGTGAGTGAGAAGCTATCAGGTGCCCCTGATAATAACGATGACAACAATAACAACAACAACAACAACAACAACAACAAAAACAAGACCCACAACCAAATATTTCCCCCTGTAAGGGTCACCCAAGAAGAATTATGACCAGAAATGAACTAGCGGAGTTTCTGGAAAACTTTTAAGCCTGGCTCTTGGTTCAAGGTCATCGTGTGCTATTAAAAAACCAGGGCCAAGGCAGAAGCAAAATCAAGTATTAAGAAATCTTGAAACATCTGGTAACAAATACATCTACTTATCTGTCTCGAGGTCATTAGGGACCTGAGAACTGAATGTCTTCGCCCCAGACTACACATGGCAGGCCTTCTCATTCTCATTCCCTAGGAAGCGACATGAGGAAGATGCACCTGCAGAAATCAGAAGCCCTTCCAGGAGAGCCAGGTGGAGTGAAAAGGACTGAGGACTGAGTTTGGAGACCAGCAGGGGGTGCAGGTGGACCAGTCCTGAGAGCTCAGGATCTGGGCCAGGCAGGCTGGGAGAATGCTTCACTGGCTCTTACACACTTGAGTAGGCAGTGTCCCCACTGAAGTGTGACTTTCCTGCACCTGGGCCACCAGGAGCTACATGAGCACTTGGCTCTGAACACACATTTGCCTCATGTGTCATCCCGCTCTCATGAGATCATTGTCCAGGACTGATTTATAGGCAAAGGTAGGTGGACAATCACACAACAGAAATAAATTTGCTTGAGAAACCTGACCTACACTGCTACCTGGGCACAGGATGGAGGACACCAGGAGAGGGGGAGTCTCAGTGTCAACAATCAAGCCTCAGAAAGCAGAGCTCTGGGGCTTCTCCCCCATGGCATGCATTCCTCTCTCCTGCTCATTCATTGGAAAGGAGATTTCTTTAGGGGACAGAGAAAGGATACTGAGGAGGAAGGGCATTTGCACGTTTAGCTCCTGGCATCTGGGCCCAGGTGGTGTTACCTATTCTCTCTACCACATTCTAATTCCAAACTAGGGTCCTGGGTCAGAGGATGCTGGCTCTGCAATCAGCATGGCCGAAGACTTTGGTTAAAAAATGATTTAAAATATATATGATATTAGTGAGCATGTAGCCTGAACTCCTTTTCTCATTTTGGAAAATAGGTGGAGTCCAACCCAACAGGAACAGTATCAGAATTAAAAATTACAATCCAATTTCATTATGATCATAGCTGATTATTGCACAAATGACTTAACATAAAAGCAAGGAGAATCCATTGTATCAGAAGGAAAATACACCTTGGCTCCAAGGAGGATTTGTGCTGAGGTAGGGTATGTGGACTGTCTCTGGGTGACGATGACCTGGACTCTGGGGGACGGCAGGTGTGAAGAGATAGTGATCAGCCTGCATCAGCATGTTCCCTCAGAGAAAAAAGCACCTTCCAGAGGAAGCTCCTCCCTGAATCAGATAGTGTCACTCAGGACCTCCAGGGGGCGCTGCTCTGTCTCCTTCCTACATGTGAGGGGCTCCTGGGACCCTGGGTGTGTTTCCCTTAACCAGCCTGTCCACCCCTCCATTCCACACTAGCTCCTAATCCTCACACATGTCTCCCCAGGAGTGAAACTAATGGGACCCATGGTGCCTAGAATGCCTGAGACAGTTGGTACAGTGGTAAACCTCAGGGAGCACTGCTCTAATTACTACTAGCAAATGTATTCATGATTAATGTGTAATAAATGCATTGTCCCTCTGTCCTTCATTCTTTCACTTTTTATTTTGTTTACTAGTCTATTCTTTCTGATTTATTTTTCTACTTTAGAGTAACTTTTAAAAAATATCATTTATAGCTTTCTAATTTTTTTCTCAAAATCTCACATCTCAAAATTTAATAGACATGAAATTACCTATTTCTTCTACACTATTTGATGTATATGTGTATAACAGAAAAATTGATTTAGTATGAATGATTTTCTCTGAGATTGTTTGAGGCTCTTCAACCTATGTATATAAAGAGGAAAACAATCACACAGACTTGATTAAACAGATAATTTCCCCACAATTCCAAAATGAATATCAAATCCTATTTTTATTTCACACTTTGATGAACACCAGGCCTGTGTGCTATCTTCCCTAATTACTAAAGACATTTTATCCTCCGGCTTCTCCTCCTGCCTACATCTGAACCCCTTCTCCACCCTCCCATTTTATCTGATCCACAGTAGACTATAAAGTGAAAAGAAGTATTAAAATGTTAAATGGTTTTCACACCAAGTTAGTCACTAACCATGTTGTTCTTATTTCTTATTACAAGATGTATGCTTACCTATTTTCTTATATTTGATAATCATAGGACTTTAATAATTTCATGGTGTCTATGGTCTTGCCACCCTGAACAAACCCGATCCAGTCTGATCTCAGAAGCCTAGCAGGGTCGGGCCTGGTTAGTACTTGGATGGGAGACCACCTAGAAATACCAGGTGCTGTAGGCATACAAAATAAAAATTAAAGGATTGTAAACTGACAAGTTCCTTGCAATCTGTGAGGTCAACCAAGGATTGCCTTACCTAAAGTAATAATGATGATAATGATAATAATAATAATAATAATAATAATAATAATAATAATATCATGGTGACACTCTGACGTTACCCTTAATTTGACCTTTCCTACTCAACATCTGCAAGTGCATTGACGCTGTGCCATTTAACCCATGGTTTCTTAGAACAGAGGGGAGAGTCCATCGTCCCTGTGGGTGCACCTCCGTGTTGACACCAGCACTTCTGTTCTACTCTTGTGCTGCTCCTGGGACACGGTCCAGGACTCATCAGGGGAAGACTCCTGACCCCTCACCCCCCAGTCACACACTCTATCAGTTTTAAGAGGACTCACTGCTGGCTGGAGGTTGGCAGCTAAGCTCATTTAAAGAAGACAAGAAGAGATTCCACTAGGAAGGTAGAAAATATTCTTAGGGATGGGTTTAGATCTGAGATGAACTAGAATGCTTAGCACACCCATCCCATAACTCAGACCTCTGGCTCTCCAAAGAGAAATTGAAATCTGAGGTTACAAGGGAAGAGGGGACATTGATTTGCTGTCAGATGTCTAGCGCCTCACCCAGCATCTCAATCACTTTATAGTCATCAGTCTATGTGAGGTCCCAGCATCTGCCTCTCTCAAGATCTCCCCCAGGGGCCATCAGGGTGACACTGGGGCAGGAAGACAGAGAAAGCTGATTTGCATGAGGCACCTTCTCCTCCTAATGGCTCTGGGAAGCTTGAAAAGGCCCGAGGACATCATTTTTTAGCACAGGAGCCTGAGGAGGCCGCATCCCGTGAGTGTTCCCACCATGGCCTGGACGGTGCTTCTGCTGGGGCTCCTCGCTTATGGCTCAGGTCAGGGGAAGAATCTCTGCATCTTTGGCGGGCACATAAAAGCTGGGTCTCAGGGTGACCTTGCCTCCCATAACACCTACATCTCTCCTGTTGTTTCTAGGGGTAAATTCTCAGACTGTAGTGACCCAGGAGCCATCGCTGTCAGTGTCTCCAGGAGGGACGGTCACACTCACCTGTGGCCTTAGCTCTGGGTCAGTCTCCACCAGTAACTACCCCGGTTGGTACCAACAGACCCCAGGCCGGTCTCCCCGCACGCTTATCTACAACACAAACAACCGCCCCTCTGGGATCCCTAGTCGCTTCTCTGGATCCATCTCTGGGAACAAAGCTGCCCTCACCATATCAGGGGCCCAACCTGAAGACGAGGCTGACTATTACTGTAGTCTGGGTAGTTACACAGTGATGCAAACCCATGGGGAAGTGCAACTAAAACATCATATGCTCAGAATGGCTCAAAGGCAGAAGAAAAGAGAGTGAGTAGAAATGGCCAGCACATCTTGGGGAGAGGGCTACATGGCCCCACTCTCCTTCCCAGTGGTTCATGGCCATGTGTGTCCTCCAGCCTTACCAAAGTGACTCTGCGAGACAGGGCTTCCTCCTCCCCTGTCTGCCTGTAATAATGGGGTGGGTTCTCAGCTCCAAAATACATCAACCACATGAGACTCAGAGACCACACCACTGCATCTGAGACTCCTCTGATTCAAAGAGCATGAACAGTTACACTCTTATTCATTCTTTGTCCCTGTAGACCAGGTGAATATTTCATTTTATGTTAAAATGGGAGCTTTCAAAAATAAATGACATAGATGATAGAGGCTTTGTTCATCCCTCTGTCAACCAAATCAAAGTTGTGATGGAAACAAAGAGCAGGCAGCAAGAAAAACTCACCTGGGATCTAGATGAACAAGCCATACAACAAGGGTGAAATCCAAGAAATCACTGTGCAATGGCAGAAGGTAGAATGGGGCGAGAATGCAGGGCTGCCTGGTCTCTATTGACTGAGTGAGACAGAGGCTGCAGTAGCAGCAGATTCCTCTTAAAGGGGCCGTGTCGGTGAGCGATTTTCTCACTGATAGACCTGCTTGCTCTGAGCACCAGTGCCAATTACACTGCACACAGCGGGCACCAGGATATGATGAGGAGACATTGTCAGAGTGAGGGCCAAGG